>JANSTU010018707.1:0-13873 GCA_027564075.1 Bolitophila hybrida
TGGTCAATGAATCCGGTGTGCGGCATCGCACACTGGCCCTATGTCCCACAAGGGATTACAGGATCCAATGAGTGAGACTATACAATATCTTGTTCCGATATCTGAAAAAACACAAAAATGTGAGACACCGCTCGTTTCTTGTCAACTTTTTTTCACAGATAAATTGATATCAAAAATAATCCTAGAAACAAATAGTTATACGCTACAGAAGAACGTAACATTGGATGTGAGAATCTGAAATACACAACATTCTGGTTGGCATTATATTATCTGGATATGATAAATATATATAAAAAACAATATAAACAAGAGAATGTATGGGTGTAAGTCGAATGAAATTCCAAGCTTTTTGTCATCTATATACGGTTTGAAATTATTATATAGAATATGGACAAAATTTGACTTTATGGGGCGCGGCTTGAAAAAAAAAACTACAAAATGTTAAAATTTTGTCCCTGATCAAGTTAAGTTTGTATGAAACTTTTTTACTTGAAGTCATAATAAAAAAATAAAAAGGAAAATAAAATAAATATTTTTTTTAAATAAGTGCATTATTACATTTTGCCCCTATCGTCCCAAAATGAGTTATAAAAATGGCCGAAAGGGGGCGGTTGTTTAAAAAAATGGTACTATAAAAACAACACAAAATGATAAAATTTTCTCCCTGATCAATTTGTACGTTTTTGGGGCTATAACCCCTAACACCCATTTTAAGGGGCTTTACATTTTTTTTTAAATTATGTAAAATAATAATAAATTTCCGTAAAAGTGTTTTAGGGGTTTTAGCCCCGAAAACGTAGTACTATAAATTGATCAATCATTTTGTATTTTTTTTTAGAGTACCAAATTCTCCTTATAAATATAACATTTTTGAGATTGTTTTTCTATGTTCCGTTATGACATACATTTACGCAACAAATTGTATTTAATAAAGTGTATTTTGAAGTATAATGTCTGAAAGTTTGAAGCAAAAATATTGCGATTTCAGCCGATGGCAGAGATTTTGCGGAGACGACGTAGAAAATGTGTATCAGCAAATCAGCAATTTTTTTGTTTTCAGAACTAAAAGTCGGCCATTAAGAAGCTAAAATCGAAAAAATGACGATGGACACCTACTTTGTAAACAACATTTCGAGAAAAACGCGTTTGAAGTTTTGGAAACATTAATACGTGTACTCCGAACTTGATCGATGGAGAGACGTTCCTGGCATCGAAAACCCGGATTTTTATAATTTCTTGGGATTGATCGCCGTATCAGCTGCGAGAGTAAAATTATGGAGGCTAGACCCCAATTGGATGCAACTTGGAATTGTCATCATTGTCGTCAGTCTAATTGTCATCTAAATGCGCTGATTCCAAGGTAAATTTGGTCAATGTGACTATTTAATTTTGAATACATTCGTTTAATCATAGTAAAAATTGTTAATGAGAAAGTATCATTGACAAATACAAACTGATTCGTACAACGGCCTTTGCATGACGGTTCATACAAAACGTTAAGCAGAGTTTCCGGTCGGTAATCAAACGTCTGGTTGCATATAATAATAGACTAGTCTTGACAACAAGATGCGGCCATGAAATACTGAGTTCGTATAATTAATAATAATAATAATAATACAGATAAAATTCTTTGCGTCAGAATAACAGACTCTTTAAAGGAAGATGAAGATTAAGCTGATTTTTTTTAAATCACTTCATCGAAGCGGATCATCAGAGCTGGTAGACGTATTTATAAGTTCGATCCGACCCTCTACAGTCTGTTGAGGATTTGTCCTGTTTCATTAAGACAGGTTTGCCAGCCTCCTCTGACCAAATTAGAGACTTTTGTTTTTTACTTGGTCAAGAAGACATCCCAATCTCTCAGTGCTTCACGGTCGATTCAGATTCTGTGATATCGTGCATATTTTTGTTTTTCAGTTAGGGTAATTTTCGGCTATGCTTTGATTCCATTTTCCACGAAGTAATTATGACTAAGTTTTTGTAAACTGTTGCTTTGCTATACGAACGTTCTTTCCAATAAAACAAAAACTCAAATATCTATCTCAGTTTTAAGACTTCATAATTGAGTGCAACACGCGCCTGCTCTTTTTACTCTAACCCTTCAACCATAACTTGGCAAAGACACGTGCACAATAATTCTGCATTAAACTTCAAAGAAAAAAAGGCATCCAACCTTGAGTGCACGCGCAGCACCCTTGAGGCCGTAGCCCAAGTCAGCAAACTTATTTTTGTTTCCCTTATAAATATATATAATAAATTTATAACCATCATAAACGCAAAAGTATGTCGAGTCAGAAACAAACACTTTATGCGCTCACAAGCCTTTCACAGCTTTTACCAGATTTTCCTCTGATGGCTGCAAAACCGGATGGAAGACACAAGTGTGCACTGCATTAAAACAACGCGCGTGCCTATGATAAACAAATAATTACATAGCAATTAGAAAGGCAGCGAGTCAGGTACAGTATACAGAAAGTGGTGTGTTCGGTTAATCCGATAATCTGACTGAGCATTGTGTGTGTGTGCGTGTGTGTGGTGGGTGTCTTGGTATAACTGCTGTTCTGCATCAAATAAAGTTTGTTTTGCGAACGAAAAGTAGTCGGGGGTGTTAAAACTTCATTAAGCTCTTTAACTTGCACCGCAGCACGATATGCGCAATGAAGCTTTTATAATTGCATGGCGCTCAAGTGCCGTACACTTTGAGTAGTTGAGATGGGGAGAATACGTATTTTAATTATTAAGTGTATACTGAAACTTAATAGGGCTAATGCTAATTTTTATTTAATTTTTATTTAAGTTTTAATATACAGTCCCTTATGAAGCACAATTTACACGAAATGTTGTACAGAATCTACACAATTACCATAGTTGGGAACATCCCAATTTAAAAAATATCGTCCTATGGGAACCAGATTCAGCGTCAATGTATGGGCAGAAATAATTGGTCAAACTCTCATCGGGCCAATAGTGCTATCGCCATGATTAAACATAAAAATTACCTTTTTTAAAACAACTTCAACCTAAACTGAATGATGAAGTACCAATAAGAATACGAAAACGGATTATATTTCAACAAGATGGAGCACCTGCTTCAGACAGAACATATCCTGGCAGATAGATTAGGCAGATATAAATCCAATGGATTTTTAAATTATGGAATATTTTTAATAGTAATATCTCAAAAACGGTAAAGTTTTGATAAGAACTTTACAATGTTAATGGTAGATAGTTGTACCACTCCGACTATTTAAACAAGACACATGGTTAAGTTTATTCCCTCTGAACGTGGGACACCCTGTATAATAATTTTGTAGATAGCGAATTAAATTGTATTTAAAAATATATTATAACAAATAAATTATAAATATTAAAAAATCAGAGATATAACAAAAAAATAAACAGTTTTAATATATAAATCGTACACCCGCGGTATGGCTGCATTTCAGGGATTATCTCAATATTGTATGGCTATTAAATATTACCGTTCTCATTATGGCTTTTCGGAATTGTTGCGTAAGCCAACTGGCCGTTTTATCATTGTAGCGAGACGCGCAGCTCGGAGACGATAGCGTGGTGGTTCTGCAAGGGAGTGTGTACACAACCCGGATCTGGGTCGTCGCATAAATTATCTGCAAACGAGGAGGAAAAGAGGACAAACACACTAAACGTGTATATACAATTTATATATAATATACTCCCGTGTATCTGCCCACGGTGTGCTATTTAGCAGAAGAGCTCTCTAATCTCTATTTCATACGAGCAAAATTCGTAGCGTCGCATCGGTCGCACCGCAGTTGTGCTGTTAGTTTTCCGTTTTTGTCGTACAAGCACTCAAATACAAAATGCATATTGGATGAGTTTGCATTTACTATGTATGGATGTATTTGTGTGTGTGTGTGTATGTGTGTGTTAAATACACAATACAAGGGAAATTGCCTCTTCAGTTACAGTTTATCTAACATCTCGGTGAGTTTGTGAATATCGAACGGTTTTTTCATTAGAGCTTCAGAAAATGGTATCTTATGTAGTACTCGAAAAGACTTAGGCAATATAGTATATAATTCCTATATAGTATATAATTCCACCTGTATATCAAATGTTACTTCTTTTTTATATAGGGTAAGACACCCAGTCACCGGCCCTTAGAAGGGTAGCCGTTACTTTGAACTGTTCTCTTTAAACTGAATTTGTATGATTATAAATATAGTTCTATAGGCACAAAAACTCTTCAATATATAATTTATTTACATTATATTTATATTTAACCGAATCCCGTTTCGTCGTTTAGCCGAATGGTCGTTTAGCCGAATGGACCGTTTAGCCGAATGAGCCATTGGCACGATTAATTTTTAATGTTTGTTTTTTACTGTAAAATCTAAAAATAAGACGAAACTATAAAATAAAAACAAATAATATTTGCCTTAGTTTAGAAGTTATGGTACTTATTATACTAAGTCTAACCTTAACGAGAGTGTAAACTTCTAAACTATGGCACAATTGTCTATGAACAACTTTTGCAAATGGCGGATAGAGGGTCGTTACATAGTACCTTATGGCTTAAATTACGATTAGGGAAAACAACCGTTACGAATGGCATATAGTGGGTCGTAGAAAAGTACCCTAGGGCCAACACCTTTTGAATCTCGCTTGGCAAATATATATATTTTTTTAATAATTTCGTCTAATTTTTTGATTTTATAATAAATAATATAAAAAATCACTTTCTGGCATGACATAAAAACAACCCTTGGAAATGGTGGATGGTGGGTCGTGAAATACCACCCACCTTTTTAATCAGGCTTAGGTAAACATACACTCGGGAATGACGGATAGTGGGTCTTTTCGAAATAAGCAAAATAGACATCAAATACTTTATTATTCTCATATAATTTGTTTTAGAAAACAAACATTCGGCGAAACATTTGCGGCTTAACGGCTCATTCGGTCGAATGGCCCATTCGGCTAAACGGCCATTCAGCCGTTGGTACGTTGTCTAAAAACATTGTCTTATCCTTTCATTGTTGTTTTGTCATTGTTAGGTGTTAGGTGCTATCTATCATGACTAACATAAATAATTATTGTGCTAGTAATGTGTTGCTTTAGTCAATAAACATTGTGTGATCATCGTACATTCAAATTTTGCTAGTTTATTGCTTTATGAAAACATGTGAAATCCATTGGTGTTACGAATTTAAATATTCAATCAGGCTTCATTAAGTAACAGTAGTTTCAATGATTTTCTTATCTCGCCTTTTAATTTTCTTTTCCAAATATTTGTTCAAGCGATCTGCTCCCAACTCTAAATATTATTCTGTTGGTATGAATAGTTTACCAAACAAGTCATTCAAGCCATTGTTGGTTTTCCACTGTTTTTTTTTCATCAAAAAGTAATGCTTTATTAAAACTCGAAATTCAATTTTTCACAAAATGCTTTAACTCTCGAATCAGCAGTCAGATTGCTGTCAAATTGACACGTATCGTTTGACGGTTAGTACAAAATAAAATTCATATGAAAAAACGCCATCTATGTGTGATCCTACGGACTTATTGAATGACATAGTATTAAGTATGTATATTAAAATGTTATTTCCAGTTATTGCTCCTTATCTACTTTACGTTTTGCCTGACATCGCCTACGTTCCCTAAATCTTGGAAAAAATCTGTTCATAAATATACAACCTCTTATCTTAAGCCTTTGAAGATATATAAAAGGATAACAGCAACTCGCACAAAATAATGGCATTATTAATTATATTAATACCACTTAATATAAATTCTTATTTTTTTTCGACTTCTTTAAGACTTTGATACAGTTTCCCAATTCAATTCTATGCAATCAACATTTTAACTTTAGCTTATCGACCGATTAGGTTGTCAACCGTCGGCGTGTTTTTCATGCGTGCGCAAACCGAATCTTAAGCATATTGCTGATTACCAGGTAAGCAATGCAGCACGGTGGCGGATTAACTCTTTACAGAATCAACGGCAGCGTACCCATTCTCAATGTAGATTATTTGTTGTCTGAGTGCTTCTTATTTCGGTAATGATCATCAGGTAGCTTGTTTATGTACCTTAAAACAAATGAGGAATGTCAACGACTGAGTGAATTGACGAAATTAATTTCGGTAGTTGACTCAGGGAGTAGGTGGAAATACGCGATTGTGTTCTGTCAAATTAGTTTTTACAGTCACATATACATCTGAAAACAAAGGCGACATTACTTGTACAGTTCGAATGTGCATTTTAGTACGGTGGCGGACGAACTTCTCTAGGGGGTCAACGGCAGAGTGCATTGACCCAGTTAGTGTGGACTACCGTTAAAAACCGTTTGTTTGGAAGCGGGATGGTAGCAGCCCTACCTTCAAACTAGTTAGCAATATGCTAATAACCTGTTCTGCCGATTATCAAATCATCAACTACTCGGATGCGGACTGGAACAACTACGACGATCCTTGTGTAAAGGCTTTGGCCGCCAACCGCGTCCAGATCCGCAACTTTGTTGCTGATTCCCTATTATGTCCCCCGAATAGGGATTAAAGGAAGCATTATATAATATCAACCGGTAAGCATATTTACAATTTTCCTTGTTGATGCGTAGATAAAAGTGGTTGACTGAGACCCAGATATTATATTTGGCATTCATTTTTTTTCAATTTTAAATAAAAAAAATCATTGTTTTGAATGCTCTTTATTTCTTGCCTCCACATTTCTTTTATTGTGTTTCAATTTTGTATAAATTGGAATTCATTATTTTATTATAAAGTAGCTCTTTATTTTAGATCTCTTTTCCCAATATCTCAATTTTGAATTTGTTGGTGTACATTATTGAATAAAGATGCCCTCATAATTAATTAAAAAAGGTAGCGTATTTTTATTTTTTAGAACATCTAAATTCAAATAACTAGTTTCTGAGAGCCTTTTCAAATATTTATAAAATAAAATAATAATAATAATAATAATAATAATAAAAGTATTTTGCATCTTTTAGGCCGTATCCGTTGCAAAGAATTGCTTTTAAAAAAAATCCCATACGAACGAACCGTTTTGTAAGCGACCCACCCTAATGCGCATTCGTTTTGTTTTGTTATGGGATATTTTTACGCAAATATTGTTTCTGACAGAAAGTCGCTTTTGTGTAAGGGAAACTCGACTTTGCTAATTATCAATATTTTTATGAGTTATGACTTTAAATCGACAATTTGTTTTGTATTTTTAGATACAATAAACAAAAATTTACTAATTTGTATTTTGTTTGTTTCTTGGACAATTCAACTAAAATGCTTCTCTTACAATTCCTAACTTACCATCATAAAAAAAGTTCCTGTCCAATGTTCATTAAACCCTAAACGCTATACAAAACATTTGCTGTCTATCTTGACGCATCATATCCGCACAGCTGTTATTAAACAATTTACATGAATAAATTACATAAAAAAGGTAATAATATAAAAAGTACATAATATTATCCATATCTGAAAACTTTTGCGTGAGCGCATAAAAGTTCTCGACCGCGTACTATAACTCTCACCCTGCCTGCGCACACGCTACACAGTAAGATGGCGCTTATTATCTTTAAGTTGTCTTACATCTACTTTGCTCCGTTTAAATTTAAATTGACTCTTTGTACGGAGATAGTGATCCGTTTAGAGCGCTTACTTTAAACTTGTATTTTTTCTTTGTGAGCGGGAAATTGTGTTTGTATATTTTCGTGATGGCGCATAGAAAGAATTAAATAGAAGACGAGCTTATTATGCATACCGGAAAATTTGTTGATAAAAATACGTTTATCCGGTGGTATATTGTTGATATTCGCCCGTTTTCTTGTGGAAATCCGCACGACACACACCACAAAGAGTGTAATAGGTATTACGTTTTTTTTTGAATATATGAAAATTGTAAAGAAAAATAATGTGCGGAAGTTTAACTTGTCATCTGTGAATTTAATTAAAGTTTAAGAATGGCAGCTTTCTCTGTGAAAGCCATTAGCTATGTGTGTGCGTGTTTTTTGTGTATTAAAAAAAAATAAAATTGAGAGATTTACTGGCACACACACACACACACACAATCACAACAAATGCCCAGGACAACAACAATAAGACCCTCAAAGTGTATATGTATAGTACGGCCGGGCTTTAATTCATCACTTGGACATTGTGTTTATTCCATGGAGGGTGTAGCCACACATAAGTATAACTATATTATTAAATATATACATGACTGTACATATTGTATGAATGTTGTCGACAAAAGCATTTGTATACCCGGTTTGGGGCGCTTTTCCGGATTACCGGTTTTTGACATGTCTCTCGGTTAATACATTATAAAATGTCCAAATATATAATGCGGTGTACAGCGGCGCACGTCGTTGTCGTATACTGCTCCGAGCTTTTTGTTGAGCTTTTCCATAAACATATTCTGTTATTTCATATATTATTTATATGTGCGATGATGAATATTGTATACACCCTCGAAATCAAAGTAAATAGCTTCAGTGGCCGCACTAAAGAATGTATAAACAACCACCGCAAGAGGTTCAGCACTGGTCGCGTGGGTTAACCATCAGGCGGCACCGCACTGGGTCAGTTGTTTCTACCGATGCGAAAATATCTGTTTTATTCGGACGCTTGGGAGAGCACACCACCCCTGCGGCAATGCCCAATTCATACTCACACCGTTTCGTAAAAATGTAATAGGCTGTTCGCATTGTTGCTCTCTGCTGATGCTTTTGACTTCCAGCATCTTTATATTGATTTAATGACAAGATGGATTATGCCGAGCGCAAGTTCCTTTTTTTGTTCTATAAGTATATTGTCGACGAGCGTGTTTGGCATTGACAAACGCAGTAAAACAGGTTTTTGGGAAACATATTGACAGCATCGGATTGATCCATCAAAATGTGCGCGACGAATCATTATGGGGGCACGTTGAGCCCTATCCCATATGGGTCGTTTATTTGTATAGGCGCTGATGGTACGCGTGCAATCATTTCAGCAACGAAAGCCTATTATTATTCTGAGAACGGTTTACTGGAACTTTATCGTTGTGCCGATATTTATTCAGACATATCTTATGTATGTTCAAGCGATTTGTTTTAACATCGAAATAGGGTTGTGAACTCCATCCTAAATATATAATATATAGATTAAAACACGTTTAATCTTACAACCGACGACACGAATCTAAGCCTTTAGTAATCTTTTATTATGCATAAAATAATAAAGCTCCTGTTAAAAAAATTAGAGAAAAACTAATGAAAATAGATTATCTCATGACTTTCATTGTGAAATAATAATTAACCTAATTTATTATAGCCGCTCGAGTGCATGTGGACGGAACGCCTCGGTTGTATGGACTTGTAATATAAATATGTTGAAAGCGCACACCTGCGATTTCTTTATTAATGTACGGGCACGAGCTCACTTTTAAATAAATCATTTTTTGCAATTAATTTAATGGAAAACCCAAGGTGTACATATAGAAGCAAATGAGTAGGATTATTACACAATATACAAATGGCCTGTAAGCTACATTTTATACATATACATATACAAATATATATAAAGATGTACTTTGTACCGTGTGCGATAATGTGTATATTATGAGATGGTGGTCTTAATTATCTTTGAGAGATGGGTTTTTTAATGTTGCTAAACAATAGATAAACCAACACTTTTTAACACATATTTTCAAAGAATATTACCAAAATACGTAATGTCATATTCAAGAGATGTATAGGATCGGACAATATGTAATAACTATCATAACCTATCATTTTAAATGAATCTGAAATTAATATAAGTGATTCCGTTCTAAATTTAGGTATTGTTATGAACTCAACTTTCAACTGGATAGCTCTGTGCAAAATGATTTCTGCTAAAACTTATTCAGTACTTCGGTTCTTATGGCCGTACCAGAAGCTTACTTCAACTTATACCAGAATCTGACTGTTAAAGGCTCTCATCATGCCGCATTTTTTCTATGGAGACTTTATTGCCTCTAAAAAGTTTTGCAGATCTGAGAGCATCTTAAATTGAGTATTCAATTCGTGCATTAGATTTGTTTTAAAAAAACGACTCAGAGACAAAAAAAAAAAAAGTGAGTTAGTGTTTGATAGGAAATCCTTTATTTTTCAGTACAGCAGCGCATCGTCTTGGGAGACTAGTCACTAAGTACTGTCATCGGGTAAAGGAATATTTGTTCACACATTCTCTATATTCTTAATAAAAATATCCGATGTGATCAGCCCAAAGGTTTTCCATACGATTTAGGTCCGGACTTTGGGCTGGCCACTCTAAAACATTAATTTTTGCTTATGTAAACGAACCCTTCACTGAACGTGAAGTGTGTTTAGGATCATTATCCTGGTGAAAAATATATGTAACTGGCTGTTATCATAAGTGTATGGCTCCATTCCATTGTCCATAATGTTCTTATACATGTGCTGTTCCATTCGGCCATTGATGCGTATTACTGGACCTACGCCGCGTCGTAACATGAAAAGGCATCCCAAACCATTACGTTTTCACCGACGTGCTTTATTGCCTTTATAGTGTATCTTGGGTTCAGCCCTTGGTTCACAGGTCTTATTACAAATTTATTTAGATTCATCGCTCCACATTATTTTTTTCAAAAACATAGTAGTTTTAGACGATGTTGTTATTTTCGAAGTTTTAATTTTTTTTTTGAAAAGTTTGGTTTTTTGCGTGATATGCATCCTCGTAAAATGCTTCTAAGAGACGAAGTCTAATACTTCTCGGTGAAATAATTTTATGAAGTTGGGGTAATACCTGTAACCTGTGCGTGGATTGCAGTCTAAGTTAATACATTTATAATCGATCGATCCTTTTAGATGATTTTTTAGAACGGTACTTCCTGCGTGGAGAATCTGTAGTCTCTGTAGGTCTTTATCGCACCAAATACTACTTTGAACATATCAGTTCCTTTGCAATGGCTGCCATGTTTGCCATGTTTTTACCCATTTTAAAAGCTGAATTATATTAAAGTTTTATAGATTTATAGTTATGTACTGAAATATATAAAAATAAAGTAATTTACCTTGTGTTATTTTGTTTATTAATGGTCAAGAATTTATAAAGTTTTTAATTATATCACCAGCGTGAAGTAATGTCCGATAGAGATATCTCAAAAATATGCGCATTTGCCCTGCAAAGTTGTTAGAGTCGCGTCAGGGCAAATTAAGACTCCTAACCATCGGAATGGTGTTGTGAGTATTAGAGCACAGTAGTAATACAACACAAAACAGCACATTAGACTGGTCAGGTCGTGTGAACCGGTAAAGGTCAAGGAATCCGGTGTGCGGCATTGCACACTGGCCCTATGTCCCACGAGGGATTACAGGATCCAATGAGAAATTAAAATTATCGAAACTAAAACAAAAAGATGTCGATCACAACGCAAGCAAAAATGCTTCGTCCGATCTCATTGAAATTGGCAATAAATTACTTACAAAAGCCCTTGATTTAAATGCTTTAAAATGAAAAAAGCTTTGATCAGAGTAAAAGAGCAAATGTCTTTTTATAACTCTACATGTATATATTTGAATAAACGTTTAAATGATTTTTATTAATTGTCTAAATTATGCATTTTTTTGGGGAAAAAGTGTGTGTTTTTGTGGTATAAATTGTTCAACATAACAAACATTATAGAACTAAATCAGCCCTACAAAATTTCCAAACATCATATTCGATCCGGTGAAATTTACCGTATTCACATAAAACTTAAACATAACTAATTATCAGATAGATAGAACTACATCAGCCCTAAATAATATCAAAAAATCAAACCAGCCCAAATTGTGGGGGCTGGGGTAACCCACCTCACCTGAGTTACGCTCGCAAAACACCTTCTTGTCCCGAAGCACAAAAAGAACACTCACACAAATTCGTTAAATGAAAAGTACGTTTTCCCTCGGTACTTTATGCCCTATCAGCATACTCTACTGCGATTTCTTCAAGCCTTGACTCCTGAGTTAGTGAAAATTGATACTATTGATAAAAATTACATGAATATAATTAATTATCTAAAAATATAGCCTATTTTTGATTATCAAATTAAACTATCTTGAAAATAAACTATTCGACAAATAGTGCATTTTTCAAAAAAGTATTTTGAAATAAAATATTTTCAACATAAACTTTTTTAAAATAAGTTGATAGAAAAAAGTACACTGGCTGTCAATGGTCTAGACGAAATCCCAACGGCATAAACAGAGAATATACCTCGAGGATAGTATGTAAAAGACAACAGGGTCCAATCAAGATTGGATGAACCCAGGAGTCACTGCTACTAAATGGAAAGTAAAAATAAACGAGAAAAACCTGCATGGTTTTTGCTGCTAGTGAATCCACACTGGGCCCCCTATTAGACGGATTTAATATGTACTATATCTAGCAACAAAAGTGTGGGCGATTTTAATTTAAAATAAAAGACAGACCTCCAATGGACAATGGTTATAGTGAAACTGCAGTCAGGAGCTGATAGGTAGATTCACAGCATATCCAAGAAGTCTTATTGAAAGTGGAATCACCCACAACAGAGCTACCACTGGGAACAATTACATTTAGTATATATTTGATATTTCTATTAGGCCAGACATATGTCTCTGCCTTTATGCTCACAACTGCCAATAGCCCATGGCAATTTTGTAACCATACTCAAGAGGCTGCAGCTCGGCAAAGCGGCCAGGAGTAGCCCAAACATTAGCTGCCCAGTGAGCTCTCAAGATGCATTGCAGTTTCAACACAGGCAGCCCAACAGATAATCACAGGACGCATTATCAATTATATAATATTTAACATTATCTGTTTTAGATCCTAACAAGATCTAAAGTGCACAACGGGTCCGCATAGAGACCTTCGTGCATTTCGTCTATGTAAATTCAGAACCCATCGCTTATCTTATCTATTTTAACCACTCTTGAGTACTTATTATTAGTTCAAAAATATTTTTTTCATTATTTTGAAAAATTTTCAGTGTAGAAATGGCACTAATGTAAAACATGCAATATTACTTCCAAAAGACTACAATTCGAACTGTATAAACATTTTTGTTTTGAAGTTGAGAAAAAAAATCGAATTTGGTCAAAATAAATGGTTGTGTTTTATTTATTCAAGGACTTATCAGGCTTTTACAACATGATTTTTAATAACATCGAAAAAAAGCAATCTGCCAAAAGCATTGCTTTACTGCTTCTCATTAATTTCTGATAACAGGATATGCAACGTAGTGAATTAAAAAGGAAGAAAAAAACATTTTTCCGTACTTGATATTCACAGAATGGTCTCACCGTACTCAGAAATGGTTTCGCTAGCGCGTGATAATTGAAAAATTTCCATTCAGCGATTGTCGCAAAATCCGCCGTGTTCGGAAAAGCGTGTTCGCATTGTGTTCACGCTTTCCTATTACAGAGCCCCCCCCCAGTCCATCTCCCCCCACACTTTCTGGAGTACGTGTCATCCAAATTTGATGGCAAATAAAATGTCAATTTTCTATATTGAATGTACACATATAAAATATATCGTAAACACGTACAAATACATTGCTTTTCATCGAACGGAAAGTCTCATGCGTATATGCGTCGCTTTTCTTGAGCAAGCACACCTTATAGACTTAGACTTTATATATTTGTTATATCTATCCGATATTGAGAGAGGGATATACTCGACACATCGCAAAACCATCAAATGACTCTATAGATAAATGTATCCAAGCAACCATCAATTCGAGAGAGAGAGAAGGCCGACGATGGGTGGTAGGAGGTAGAGGTCCACAAGTGGGATGTTTTTCCCGTGTTCTGAGTGCGTGCCAACGTGCGCGTAAACCCGTAAATTATTGAATTGGTATGGGTATATAT
>JANSTU010018718.1:0-13873 GCA_027564075.1 Bolitophila hybrida
ATAACCTATTTCAGAAATAGGCTATTAATAGCAAGAGGAACCTACTGATTTAAAGTGCTACATTCGAAAAACACTTCATTGCAGCCTGCAAATGCAGAGACAATTGCAATTGCTACAGCGGTACTTGAAGATTACGGCATTGTCAATGAAGACGACAACACCGACGTTATAGATCGTAATAAGGTACGACGTTATTGGATGAAGTTACGCCATGAAGAACAAAGCTATTCAGTGATCAAGAATATTATTGGGTTGTTTTTTGATGGCCCTAAATACCAAACACTGAAAATGTTCGATAATCGTCGACAAACATCATCCGAAGGACACATCTTTTTGATAGCTGAGCCCGGTTCACAATATATTGACCATGTTGTCCCAGACTCTGATTCAGCCGTAAACATTATGAATGCCACTTTTTCATTTCTGACTGACAACTCCATTTCGACAAATGACTTGTGTGGTATCGGGTGTGATGGTACTAATACTTATACAGGATGGAAGAGAGGAGTAATATAGTGCATATGGAAAACCAGTTAATTATAAGAAATTTTCTCAGAACTAGGTACAGAACTGTTCGAAATAAAAGAAAGTATCGAGAAACATGGACCAAGTTCAATACCAAAAAAGATTACGATGTGTCAAAAAGTAGTTAATATAATCTTTGTATCTTTTCCTATAATCCCTTCAAACATATTTTTCAGGTATAACTATCGTGTAATAAGTTATATTAGTTTAAGTAACAATTAAAAAAAAAGCAAATTGTCATAACGTCAAGCTCATTGCGCAATCGTGAGACATTTAAAAAAAAATTACACCAATTGACATCTCACTCAGTTCACATCTTGCTAGCATTCGATAAACATCCCGCACCATGCAAATATTTGACTAAAAGGTGTTGGCCATAGGGTACTATTCCTTGACCCTCTATTCGCCGTTTTCAAGGGTTGTTTTCACTAATCGTGATTTAAAAGGTTTTGGCCATATAATACTATTCATTGGTCCTCTATCTGCCGTTTCTAAGGATTGTTTTCCCAAGCGTAATTTAAAAGATGTTTTCCAAACTTTAAACTGTCACCACACCTAAGGAGGCCCCTTAAATGGTTGATACGGGTTTTAGCCTTAAAAACGTAGAACTACAAATTGATCAGGAAGAAAATATGAAAATTTTGTTGTTTTTTTTTAAGCCGGGCCCCATAAAGTGTAATTTTTTCAATAAAAAATTATTAAATATTAATATAAAAAAAAACTTTTTTTTTAAATAATTGCAAAATAAGTTTTTAATAAATTCATGAAATTCTGAAAAAGTTTGACCATTAGTTTCATTTTTGTTGTTTTTACTTTTCGGCAAATTGTCGTTTGCGGGGAATTATATTTTCGGAGAATTGTCCTAGAACTAAAAATGTCGAGTTATCATTTTGGGTCGCAATTACGTTTGAAGTAGGCATTTCACGGTAACATTAACATCCTCCTATGGATCATGGTGAGTCGATAAAAATACCAAGTAACAAATACATGAACATTATATGGTGAAAAATTTCATCTCTGAATCTGGATTCGAACTCATAGCCACTGGTTTATGAGGTCTGGACCAGCTACTAAGGTACATTTACGTAATAAGTCAGGTAAATTGGACCGTGAAATTACGTTTACTGGAGGTGTTAGGTCAGTTTTAATTATGTAAATAGCGCGTAAATTTGTGGTAAACGATTTCACGTCAAGAAGTTACTTTTATTGGTCGAAAGTTTACCTAACAATCTTTAACTATACTTGTTTGGTAAAAAGATATTTTTTTATACTAATAATATGTTCAAACTTTATGGCTAGCTTCATTGGAAATTAATGTTTACATCATCAACTTCCCAGAACCTCTCAAGATTGACCTCTTGATATTGATTCACATTGACGTGGAATAACAAATAAGTTGGGACAGCTGCAGAATCACAACTACCACATATAACCCATCCAAGCGATGAGTTCTGATCGATCAGAGTACCTTTCACGTTGGTGAATCGAACAATTGACGTCCAATTATAGCATCCCCCCTAGCTGGAGTACTGAAGAATGGATCGAAGCTAGTTTATGAGTTGCGAAATATGAGCTCGTGTCCAAATTTATTTGAAAAAAATATTAGATGATTGTATGACATTTTAGGTACAACATGGAATCTAACCGTTCCATATGTCTCTGGCAGATTTTCATGGCACAATAACACTTCGATATACGTAAAAGTTGTTCACTGCTCCAATTATTTCTCAACGTGCAGAATGTTGAGCTAGCAATAGATGTTGAACACACTCTTTGCTAATGAGGTTTATTTGGGGTGCACTATCACACATACCTCGGATTTGTAATGATGTATGACAGTTCTCATTTTTAACCGGAAAATAGCGGTTACAAGGATGGGTTTTATGTCGAACGATTCAATGACATTGTTTTTTGGTATTGATTACGTTATGACCATTGTTTTAGTAGCCACCCCGTCAAACATTTTGGGTCCGGGTTCTGTATTGTGGACTCAAATGTCTTTTGGAATATATAATGATATTGTGTCTTAAAGACATTGCAATAGTATGGACACAGCCAATGTCAGTAAAACTTTGTTGCAACAAATAGGTCTGAACACATTATACGGCAAAAGAGTCCGGTAATGTCTCAAAGGCTAAAAAGCCCGCATACACAAACCTTTGCGCCTGGACACTATTTGGACACTAAATGTGAACTCTTTACACTACAAATTAGTACACGGTAGGGCTGTTCGATTCTAAAAAAATATCGATTTAAATCGATTCAGTAAAAACATCGATTTTCCTCGATTTTTCAATTTTTCGATTTTTTTTTTTATTATTTAAGTATTTAATTTCATATATTCTATTTTCTGATTCTACATATATAAAATACGATCTTTGTATTTTTAATTACGATACTATTTTAATATAAAAAAATCGAAAGTTTAATATACTTTGTTTCGATTTTTCGTTTTTTAAATTGATCTTGGTTCTTTTATATTGATTAAGATCTTTTTTTTCGATTTAATTTAATTATTATATTTTTATTTTTATTTTTTTATTATAATTTGGATTTTTTTAAAATAATAAAGAAAGAAAGAAAGATTAATATTTTTGATTATATTTAATATAATTTCAATTTTTCTACTTTTATAATTTTTTGTTTTGATTTTTCTTAATCAAAATATTGAAACCTATTTTTATATTTTATAATATAATAAAAAAATCGAAAATTTAATATTATATTTAATATAATTCCTCTTTTTCTATTTTCAATAAAAAATCGAAAGTTTAATATTTTTTGTTTCGATTTTTCGATTTGTTTTTCCTATTTTTTAATATAATCAATATATCGAAACTTATGTAATTTCGATTTTTATATTTCAAAATATAATTATCGAAAATTTAATTTTTTTTTTCGATTTTTTTTTGTTATATTTAATATAATTCTGATTTTTTTATATAATCAAAAAATAGATAATGTAATATTTTTTGTTTCGATTTTTCTATTTTTTTGGTTATATTTTATATAATTTTTAATTTATCATTTTTTGTTTCGGTTTTTCTATTTTTTAATATAATCAAAATATCGAAACTTATATAATTTCAATTTTTATATTTCATAATATAATAAAAAAATCGAAAATATTTTTTGTTTCGATTTTTTTGGTTATATTTTATATAATTTCGATTTTTTTATTTTTTAATATAATAAAAATATCGAAAATTTAATATTTTTTTGTTTCGATTTTTCAATTTTTTATATTGTAATAACACTGGTTTCGAGGTTTTCGATTTTTTTGTTATATTTAACATAATTCCATTTTTTTTTAATATAATTAAAAAATTGAAAATTTAATATTTTTTGTTTCGAGTTCATAAAGAGCTAAGCTCTTGTTCGACAGTGGTTTGTGGCTGGTAGATAGATGATGATTTCGGAAGGTTTGGGAGCCATACGACCCTTTTGCGACTGCAATTGAAGGAAACGAACATCCAGAAGCGTACTTACTTTACCGTATTCACTGGCGACGTCAATGGCTTCTTGCCTGACCTCACGCTGTAACTCAGCCTCTGTTAAGGCATCGATCAACAGACCGTTGTCTGTCAAATACTGAGCTGACGTCCCAACCAACCACTGACTGGGCGGTGACATGATGCATGGCTCTCGTCCTTCGATATCTGTGAAAATAGCATACTAATAATTAAATCCAATATGAACAACCTGAATTTGCCCATCTGTGACACAGAGGACTTAGAGCTAATTACTAAAGTTCGGCTATGACTTAGCTCATTCAAACTATATTAGCTGACAGCTGACCTGGATGACATCCTGAGCTGTAAGATAGACTTATCTAAATGTAAATGTACTAAACTTAATTATTAAATTAAATCATCAAAAAAAGCAAAAGAAATATGACAGAAAATGTAAAAATGCATAGTGCATAATTCAAAAATAAACAGAATATGTTATAAAAACGAACACCAAGCTCGATATGAAAATCGAAATCAGAATCAGATTGTGTTCCCTAAGCGTCATTCAAAAGGTGTTGACCATAGGGAGTACCCACGACACTCTATCCGCCATTCCCCAAGGTTGTTTTCCCTAAGCGAGATTCAAAAGGTGGTGTTCATAGGGTACTATTCCACGTTCCTCTATCCGCCATTCCATAGGGAAGTTTTTCTTTAGCGTATTCAAAAGTGTTAGCAATAGGGTACTATGCCACAACCCACTATCCGCCATTCCCAAGGGATGTTTTCACTAAGTGTGATTCAAAAGAGGTTTGGCCATAGGGTACTATTTTCTTGTTGTTCAATTTTGTATTTATTGGAGCACATTTTTGATTTTTTTAGAGTAGATTTTTTATTTTTTAGGAGCACATGCAACACATTCATTTACTATTACGGGTTCACACGACTGGTGAGGTCATGCTAATGTGCTAAGCCGCGAAAAGCGATTCTCATTTCTTTTAGAGAAGAACTTGCAACACTTTTGTAGGGATTTCCAGTTCCAGCAGCCTGTCGCAGAGAATTCGGATTTCCATGATGTCGTATGCAGCATCAATGTCCGAGAGTGGTTTGCAGGTCAATGGAGAAATTTTTTACAGAGTTTTGAGTACCCTCCCTTTTTGAACACAAATCGGGTTGATGATATATATGTTGCCATGTTATTCCGCCCAAAAGCCTACTATTTGCAAACCCTGTTTAATGGACTTGTACAAACATCGGATATATCGTTTAAAGATTAAAGTAATTGGAACAAATATTAAATTATCGCAAACAAGATCGCCACGCCGACAGACGACTAAAATATGATGGTAAATTATTAAGTTCACACATATATTCAAATTGTAATTAATGTGTTATAAATTTATTTTTAATATCCAACATACACACAATTACCATACAGACCCATAAACATATGTTGTCTAAACATGTAATACACATACTCTTCGCTTAATCGAAGCTGTTGATCAGTTTATCAGAACGTATGCCAGTATAAAAACTCAATGCTCGACATTCAACTACTTAAATGGTACTCTGCTCAGTGTTTCAAAGGCGACACATTAATTATATCAGAAGTTTATGATGCCTCTCGTTCCATCCATATAAAGTGTTAAAACATTAATGGCGAAATATTTATTTAATGCGACATCATGAATTATTAGTAAACAAACTACTCGTGAAAAACAAAATGCAAATATAAAAAATCAAAAACAAAAACTGACACAATATAACACCTCTGAACGTAATTATAGAATGAATAAAACATGATACAAGGCTAATTATTGCTAGATAAATCAAGATTGACGTCCCGATCAAGTGTGACAGCTGATGCGCTGCTTGCGATCTCGATTTGCTAGACATTTCCGCAGAGCGCATCGATCGTCGATTTAGTGTTATTATGCAAAACTTGACACCGAAATTCGAGCGATGCATCGAGGAAAAAGCGTATGGTGAATGAATGGAAATGTGCGATACATCTTTTATACAGTTTTTCGACTACGATTATGCGCGTGGGATATGTTATGTTATTAAGTATATTCTCTGTGGATATACATACATATACAGCGTACATGTATACATGTTTTCTATAGAATGTAATGTGAAACATATTCTGGCCAATTAAATGGATAACACTGTATTTTTATTGCCTCTTTAAAATTGGGTCGATCTGCAAAAAAACTTGGGCCGATCAGAGTGCTATTCAGCAATCAGTGTTTTTATTTCTGTTTACCTATGTCTACATTTTAAAAGCGATACCAAGTTTAATTGTTTTTCTGAAAATTGTTTACATACATTTATTTAGCATTTTCGAACCATACAACCAACATTATCGTAATTCACTCTGGCAACCTGGGTAGCGATTTACGCAGATTATTTCAACGTGGTCAACAGCGCATTGCTGCATAGCGCGTTCAGCATTGAATGTAGCCGAGGTGCGAGGTAATTCCCCATTACAGGTGTCAATTTAGGTACTTTTGGGTAATCATGAGTACCGATTACATTTGAAAGAAGTAATCATGAAAATGTAATCGTTACTTCGGGTAATGATTACTTTTTATTTTTGACATTTCACATCGTCGCATGACGATTTATATATCATCTTATCATTTATTCGGCATCTACTATCTAAATTCAAGTAGAAAGATTCATTTTTGTGCAATGTGTAATCCCAGTGCATACGGTCTGTTGCTGAATTTCGCCTAACAAAGTTCTCTACATTGCGTGGGTGAGGTTGTAAATATAAATTCAATTCATCTATATACCTAAATTAATAAAATTTAATTTTTATATACCTGGTTGAACCTGGGATGTAGATCTAGATTCAACCTCGGAACTTCTTTTCCTTCTCTGACATGATTTTATTATTTACATTTAATTATTTTTAAAATGCGCTAAATAAATATTGCCACTAATTTTCAAATATATTTCGCAAATCTCAGTTTTCATAATCATCGAATCATCGAAAAATAGAAGATCATACGTATATCCATATTAAATATTCTATTTAGTTTACAGCAGTTTAACACGCACAAACAATGTTTGAATTATAATCCTAGTTCCCAGTAATTCAGCCAGATCACATTATTGTATGATTGCAATGTACCTATTTCGAAATAATCTAGTATACATATCGCAAACATACGTATGCAAACAGGAACCAAGTACCGAGTACATGTACTCGTTTGATACTCGTATTTGACATTTGATTACAAAGTAGCGATTACATTTTATTTTGAGTAACTGATTACTTTAATTACTTTCGAGTACCGATTATATTTGTAACGAATAGTTACTACCCGCACACCTCTATCATCAATTAACAATATACACACGCAAAAAAATAGCAAGATAGATCTCGGTACATAGAGATATCTCAAAAATATGCGCATTTACCCTGCGTCAGGGCAAATTAAAACTCCTAACCATCCGCTGTGCGGCATCGCACACTGGCCCTATGTCCCACAAGGGATTAAAGGATCCAATGAATGAGATTTCAGACTGTATACTGTTCCTTGTTCCATATTTTAGTAGCGTTTATCCATTACAAAGAAAGAATTATGTACACGAGCGTTATAATTGAATTAACAATATTCCATGGAATTTGTTTTGAAGTTATTTAATGTATTAACAGCATTTTAAAAATATTTACAAAAAACTGCTTTATACATATAAATATTGTCCAAGACAACATGTATAATTAATTGATTAAGAAAAATAAAAAAAATATAAAATATAATAATAAGAGTTACCCCATCACTTTGTGAGGCACTCTACGAGAATCAACATTAAACGCACTTTCTAGCCCAAGTTGATCAAAAGAGTGTACATATAATTTTTGGATTGTGGTAACAAATAATTTAACCTTATATTTTTGCTCAACCTGTTTTGACAGCAAAATATTATAATCTGATAAAAAATAAACTGAATCTATATTTTAGAACACATTTTTCCAGCAGAACCTTGTGCGTAAGTGAACAAATCTCAATAAGGGATTCGAAAAGCATAGATTCTACATGTTGGAAATTTTGCGCGAGCTTTCAAGTGATACTAAGAATTTAATGCATCTGTCAAAAATTACTGATCCTGTCGATTTATATATTTATTTTGCTTTGCATAACCCCTCCTGAAACCGTACACAGTTTCCCATAATTTCTAGCGTTGTTTTCGTAAATATAACGAATATATAAATATTACTAAAAATAGATTTGCCAAGTCATTCGAACGTTTTCTTTTTATTTCGCAGCATCTCACCGAGATCAGACAAGGTATAGCCGTGAACGAATCAGCTGTGTACGAGCGTATATAGAGAAAAAAGTGTATAATTATAGTGTCTGACTTGTGTGGAAATGTCATTGAAACCAAGACGTGTAAACTTTGATGAGACATGGCAGGACCTAAAGGAAACGGTCAAGGAGGTCATCACATTAAGCAATGTTAAACGAAATATATGGAACGATCGCTTCGGGTAAGAATTATTTCATATATAATTGACCTCGACATGCGCATTTAAAATCTTTGTTGTTTACAAATGCTTTGTTTTTATAATATGCTCAGGGACATTTATTCACTGTGTGTTGCCTTTCCGGAACCTCTGGCGGATAAACTGTATCTGGAAACAAAACAGTTTCTGGAAAATCATGTGCAAAACATTTTGCACTTACAGGTGGTCCCGGACGGCAATATTGACATCGATACTTCGCTGTTGCAACGTTATTTCACTGCCTGGACAGAGTATAGCAAAGGAATTAACTTTTTAAATTACCTGTATCTGTAAGTGTTTAGTGATTGCCTTATCTACGTTCTTTAATAATAATAATAATAATGTATAATTTTTCTAGATACTTGAATCAGCAACATATTAAAAAACAGAAAATGTCTGAAGCGGAGATTGTGTACGGTCATCCAACACAATTGGAGAATCAGGAACAAATGGAAATCGGCGAATTGGGTCTTGACATTTGGCGTGTAAATATGATTCAGTCACTAGGATGTGATCTTGTCAAGCAGATTCTTGAAGGAATTCATGACGATAGAATCGGGAAAGATACAAGTCCGAACACTGTGCAGGTTATCAATGGTGTGATTCAGAGTTTCGTACAAGTTCAGGATTATCGCAAGAAAAACAATATGAAAATGTATCAGGAGCTTTTCGAAACACCACTGTTAGAATCTAGCGGTGATTTTTACCGGGCTGAGGCAGTGAAACTGTTGGAACTGTGCTCTGTCAGTCAATATATGGAGGCAGTCATCAAGAAACTGGACGAGGAGAACAGACGCGCTAATAAGTACTTACATTTTAGTTCTGTGGCTAAATTGCGTAAGCAATGCGAGGAACGAATGATAACCGATCACCTTGAGTTTTTATACTCGGAATGCAAATCAATGGTATCGAATGAAAAAAGCAATGATCTCAGTAATATGTATACTTTACTAAAGCCAATTCCGGAGTCACTGAAAGCACTGATACAGGCTTTTCTGGATCACATCAAGAACGAGGGAATCGAAACGATTTCTACACTTAACGGTGAAAATGTAAGCATTTTTTTAAGTCTGTTTATAAAGTATCACATTTTAACAGTTATATTTATTTTTAGGTACACATTCAGTTTGTGGAAAACATGCTACAGGTTCATCAGAAATACGAGAAATTGATTTCCAGTACATTTAACAATGACCCTTTGTTTTTGAGTGCTTTAGATAAAGCATGTGCTAGTGTCATTAACAAGCGCATCACCGATAAACAACCTTGTCGCAGTGCGGAATTGGTAAATTTATTTCTCTGAGAGATCAATATCGGGTAAATTTCTATTATTTTGTAGGTTGCCAAATATTGTGATAGCTTGCTTAAGAAATCCAAATCCACGGAATCGGAAATCGACAACAAACTAACGAGCAGCATAACGATTTTCAAATATATTGAAGACAAAGATGTTTACCAAAAATTCTACAGTCGAATGCTAGCTAAACGACTGATTCACGAACTATCTTACAGCATGGATGCTGAGGAAGCGATGATCAATCGATTAAAGGTAAAACTTTTGAAATTGATTAAGCCATATCATAATTGCCTGTATATTCCAGCAAGCATGTGGCTATGAGTTTACCAACAAGTTACACCGAATGTTCACTGATATTTCTGTATCTACTGACCTCAATAATAAATTTAATAATTATCTCAAGGAAACAAATGTTGAAATTGGTAAGAAGAACTTAAAAGTCTTTTGGAAATATTTTTTTCAAATATTCTTGTTTATTTCATTACCATATTAGGAGTAAATCTGTCCATCAAAGTGCTACAAGCTGGAGCTTGGCCTTTGGGTCCTACGCAGATTGTTATTCCATTTGCTGTTCCACAGGAATTTGAAAAGTCAATTCGCCTGGTAAGTAAATCGCGAAATTATGAGTTCGTTCATAAATCACAAAAATTCTATTTACAGTTTGAAACGTTCTATCACACAAACTTCAGCGGTCGAAAACTTACGTGGCTACACTATCTGTGTCACGGAGAACTCAAGGTTACGTACCTGAAGAAACCTTACATCATAACAATGCAAACCTATCAAATGGCTATGCTGCTGCTATTCGAGACGGTCGATAAAATGTCTTGCAAGGATATTCAGGTAACCTTAAATTGTTCTTACGTGCATTATAATCACTATTATCAATTATTACTCTCTATAGGAAACCCTGCAACTGAACAATGACACCTTTCAAAAGCATCTCCAGAGTTTGCTGGAATCTAAACTGCTTGTGGCTAGCTCAGAAACCCTGGAGGGCGAAACTGAGGTATCCCTTAATATGGACTACTCAAATAAGCGCACAAAGTTCAAGATAACCGCCGCATTGCAAAAAGAAACGCCACAAGAAGTCGAGCACACCATGAGTGCGGTCGATGATGACCGTAAACTGTATCTACAGGCAGCTATTGTTCGTATCATGAAGTCGAGAAAGATCCTCAAGCACAATGCACTCATTCAGGAAGTAAGACAAGCAAAAATAACAATATTTCAAAAAAAGAAATGTATTTAATTATTTAAATATTACTATTTGCAGATACTATCGCAGTCCAAGGTAAGCTTTGCACCCAGCATTTCGATGATCAAGAAGTGCATAGAATCTCTGATTGACAAACAGTACATTGAACGAACGCCAACCGTTGGTGATGAATACAGCTACGTGGCCTAAAATTCATGATCATGTAGACTTTTCTTAGTTCGTTTAACTTTTCAGTTTTTATAACTGTACTAAATTAGAAATATTTTCCAAGCAATAATTTTGTTCCAAAAAAACACTGATAAATTTAGCATACCTCCTCTGGCTTTTTTGCGTTTCGCAATTATATATACATGTAATTATAAAAGCGGTATACTCTTTTTCAAATTATGTGTTAAATTGCGTTTTCTAAATTTTGTAATAAATTTTGTTTCAAAAGAAAAAAATCTTGATTTGGTCTATTTTGTTGTTGTTCCATCAGTACAAGAAGTTTTTTATTTAAATTAGTTCAAGTACATTATTTAAAAAAAGTCAACTTTTTTAGGTATCTTTAATAATATTTAATTATATATGTATAATTAGAGTTATGTTGAATCTTAGTTTCTTACAATTAAAATTTTGGTCATGACTTTAACTTTGACCACTACACAAAAATGATCATACGAATACAATTATATAATTAATATCCTATTGAATATGAATATGTGTATTTATGTTGGAGCTATACACACATAAAAAACACTCTGTTAATATACACGGATAAATTTATACATATTTATGTATTTATATAGATAATTATAAATATAATATATTACTTGATTTAATATTTAATTTACTTAACTTTCGACGTGATTTCTAAGTGCAAACATTAACACGAACAGTTATCTTTGTTGGCCGTATTCTCGTTGGACAATTGAGTTCGACCCGGCTGCGACGGTTTATGTTGTACTCCTGACTCGGATGCATTCAGATCAAGTCGACCGTCCAAAATATTCTGGTATATGGTCTTGGCTGTTTCCAAGAAAGCCTCTTCAACGTTATTTCCTCTGAAAATGTTAATAAATGTATAATTTGCATGTTTAGATTTATTTTAAAATACACATACGTCATTGCGCTGGCCTCCACAAACATCAATCCGTTCTCGTCAGCAAATAGCTTGGCCTCCTCGTAGGTCACCTCACGTGTGCTCTCCAGATCTGACTTGTTGCCGATCAGAAATATCGCAATGCTCGGATTAGTGAGATTTCGTGTATCCGTCAACCAGCTACTCAAGTGATTGTATGTCGATCTAAACTTAAAGTAATAAGTTTTTAGTTTCTTTTTTTAAATTCCTTCAATCCTTCAAAGGACTTGATATATTATATTCTGACCTGCGTGTAATATCGTAAACCATCAGGGCAGCTGCTGCTCCGCGGTAGTATGATCGGGTCACAGCACGAAATCTCTCCTGACCAGCGGTGTCCCAGATCTGCAACTTTATCTTCTGACCGGCCACTTCAAGAATTCGTGTGCCAAACTCAACTCCGATTGTATGCGGGCAATTGGCCATAACTGAATTAATTTCGATATTATAGAAAATTATTAAATTATTTAGTACTTTTTCATATACTTACACTTCTTTTCGGTGAACTGGTGCAGAAGACATGACTTTCCGACTCCCATGTCACCGATTATGATGTACTTGAATATATAACTGTAGTTATACGGACCGCCCGACATATTAGTTACTGTAACAGTTTTTAAAAAAAAATGTAATTTTTCTTTTAGTTAAATAATGATAAATCTAGATTGTATATTAACAGGTCTTTATTATGTAATTCTAAATACCTCGAGAAATTAGTATCAATATCATATTAATGTATAGGCAAAAGCTAAAACATTTATAAAACTGTTCTTATTGGCGAATCAAAATAAAACAATTACTAAATATACTATTGAAAATGTCTATTTTGTGTCAAATGTTTGTTTTAAACACCAAACTAAAATTAAGTCATAAATATGGTTCATCATATGCTAATAAATATATGTAAATTAGCAAATGATTTACTTTTTTATTAATATCAGCAAACAATAAAAAATCTAATTGTGTAACATCTATTTTATTTCAATGTCTATCAAAAAAATAAAAAAACCTAATTATTTGAAATTGGAAAATAAAAAAAATAAATAATGAATATAATTATTTATAAGATATTTGGATCTGCTGGCAAGGAAGACACAATTTAATCAGATTCCGATGAAGAAGGAGTTATTCAACATACGCTTGTACACCATTTTATCAGTTTCGTTAAATACGCTAACACAAAACTTTGACATGTACTCCATTGTAGATAATGAATATTCAAGCTCCTGTCGAAACTAATACACAAATCACAACTGGTTCACAAAACTAAATTTGTAAATTAAACTATACAGCAGGTGGCAACCAGAACAGTGGCAATAAGCAAATGCCGCCAATAGCTTTCATTAATTCATGACGAACTATAGCATAACTTTATTATCAATTCAACACAATCCCATACAATATACATGTATAATATATAATGTTCGATATAACATACAAATCGTGTGCGGTGTTTAAATACATGTGCTAGTGCATTCTTTCCGTTTTACTTAAAATAATATACGAACAATGAGCGTCAATTGTGATAACAAAAAACGGGTTAATGTATTTTCCATTATTAGTTTTTTTTATTAAATGTACACCAAATTGTTTATATTCTTTTGAAGGTAGGATTTAGTCCTTACGCGACTCTAACAATGCAGGGCAAATGCGCATATTTTTGAGATATCTCTATGCACAGAGATCTATCTTGCTATTTATATTTGGAATCGTGAATCATCAACGTCATCATACACTTATTGTTCTA
>JANSTU010018729.1:0-13871 GCA_027564075.1 Bolitophila hybrida
GAAATGATAAAACAAACCAAATAAAATTCTATATCATGAAAAGTAAAAATAATTGTTAACAGATTATATCGCAAAAGTACCAAAATAGGTTAAAACAAATGATGCTATTTTGCGAAGAGCTTATGGTATTTGATGACTAGAATTAAGTTCAGAATGAACTCTTTCCACTTTTTAAAGAAACTAAAATTAACGACGTTTTAATTTCACATCTAGATTATTGGGGTTATATTTACCCTATTTTTAAAAAGCAAGTTAAGTTATTAAAATTTACTCTATATTAATTATTATGAATAATTGAATATACTCATGAATATTGTATACAGTATAAAAACACACACACACATATAAAATATTTACTTTCGAGCTAGTCCAAGTCCAGATTTAATCAGTAAGTCCGTTCTCAAAGAATTTAGTTTAAGCTGTATTACATTTTCAACATTGGTAGGTTTATATACTTCACTTGGAATAGATTCTGCTTCCTACAAACAAATAACATGAAGTAAAGCATTTTTTAAATATTTAATCAAATCTATTTTATTTGTATTATATATTTTAAAATTGTATTTTTTGTATTCCAGTTAGATTGCAGTAGTCTAGGATGCTGCCTCATAACCCAGAGGCCGTGATTTCGAATCTAGACACATTGTAATTGTATGAAACTTGAGAAAAAGCTTTTCTTTGTAATGGTGTAATGGATGTCACGACAAAAGACCAATCTGTATTATACCATATATCAAGGTTTTAATTAGTATTTCATGCACATCAACCATATTAGACGCATAAAGTATGTATATTGGAAATAATTAAAATTGGTGCTCAAGTATAACTAATATAAAAATATTAATATCAAGTAATTGACATCAAGATTGCGCATGCGCCCCACCAATCGAAGTTGATCCCCGCTGTTGATTTCAGAATTTCGGGAAGTGTTTGCCGGAAATAGCCCGCTAACAGTATCATTACACCACCAAAGCGACGATTATTGTTCCGTAGATCTTTCAGTGTTCTGTCAAGTTCTTCTAGAAAACGTTTGTGCCATTGTGCACTCATCCCAGATTATTTTTTTTCAGCTTAAGCGCTGAATGTGCCGTTCTTCCACCTTCCAACAGTGTTTCAGCTATTCCGGTAGATATATAGATTTTATTTTGCAGCTTAATTTTTTATTAATCCTCGTGTGAAGGTCCGTGATCTTCTTCCGAGAACCAGCATTGGGCACTGACAGAGAAAGTGTTCCAGTGTTTCGTTGTCCATGTTACAACCTCTGCATAATGGATTTTGGGGAGGTGGATTCTAAAACTTACGCTTGTCAGTGTTAATTAAGTAAAGAGAGTCACTTTGGTTAGGTATACTAAATATAGATGAAGTTTGTTCATGTGTGTCTGTATGGTAGTTATCCTGTAAGAACGGGAGATTCCCAAAGCAGGTTCCGGTACGATTAAAGAGTTTCGGACCCTTTGCGTGAAAGTTCAACGGCAATTTCGTTTCCCACAAAGCTGCTGCTTGACTGTCAGAAAAGAAACAGTAAAGTTATGTTTGTTATTTGTATTTCAAGAAGGATTTGTACACCTAGAAGAATCGCATGTATCTCTGCTTGAAATACTGTTGCAAAGTTTCCAAGTGGTATGTGTAGCTTTATATTTTCTCTACTTGAAAATATTCCTACAGCTGATTGGCCGCCCATTCTGGAGCCATCGGTGAAGATAATAGATCCACTTCCTGTGAAGTGGCTCTCATTCTGCCATTCTTTTTTTCAAAAAGAGTATATCAGTTTTATGTTGTCAGTTTTCATAGACTTCTCTCTATTAATGACGACTTTGTAAGGATTAGTGCATGACCGGTTATGGTACAAGTACAACATTATTGTCTAGCATGCGTAATACAGTTAGAGTAGCTTCGCCTTCTATAAACAAAGGAAGTCTCTAGCGCAGTTGTAGGTGCTGTGCGCATGTCCCCTGTTATGCACATACACGCAAGACGTTGGACTTTTTGAAGTTGTGTGGTGACTGTCTTCAGTTTTACCCTAGGCCACCACACTATTGAACCAAATGTTAACATATATCGAATAATTACTGTATGGATCCAGTTGATTACATTAGGAGACAGACCCCAGAAGTTTCCAGGATAAATCCTAAATATTTCACTTCAGCTGTGAGCTTTAGTGTTTCATTGAAAAGTATTGGATATTTGCTAATTTCATACTTTCTTTTATGTATCCCATAATTGGAGTGAATTGCAATTGCAACTGATGACACGCTTCTCGGAAAGTTGCACAAATCGTACCATCCACAGTTAATGGTAATGTTGTTGGTGGTGGACTTTCTGCTCTCTCTGTGCTGCATTCTCTGCGTTGAAATAAATTCTATGATTCTTTGTTGGAGTTCACAATCGACCCATTTAAATCTTGCTAATATCAGCTCGAGAATGTGTGCGTGCGTATTGCTGAAATAATCTGCAATATATTAGTAAATGGTTGTCAATTTTTTGGCGAATCATCATTTCATACGATCGATTTGTCTCACTTATTCATTCTAGTGCGTTTCCAGTTCGACGTTTGATGACAATATCACGCGATTCCAAATTATCGCCAACAACAACAATTGATATTTTATTGGCTGCAGTGCATTGTATTGCCGTTCATGAGTGCCTGCTGGTCGTTTGTCCGCTTTTGACGATTCTGTGATCATCTGGATGGCATCTTTTCCAATGAAGTCTTGAATAATTTAAAGAGTTTGTTATATTCGTGCAAATTGCAAGTCGTCGATTCATTTCATCATTTGAATCTTCAAGGAAATAAATTTGGAAATTACATTATTAACATCATTATATGGATCATTGCGAGTTTGTGTCCCAGTCACAAATACAAATTAAATTTGATGATTAAAAATGTAATTTCTGTACTTAGATTTGAACTCACGGTCTATCACTTGTATTCTAATAGGTTTCTTTATACTCTTATATGGATATCGGTCTAGTGAGCGTTGCCGCATATGACAGATTCAGTTACTGTTCAACGCTTAAGGATATATGGAGCCTAAAATTAAATCTTAAATATCACCCTTTAAATATATTAAAAACTTCGGAGAATCATTAAAAAATCGGCAAAATATGCAACTTACAGAAGACAGTTTGCGAAAAACCATTCATAGAAATTGAATCGAAATCACACTAAATCAGTGAATGAGTAAATGAAAAAAATTCAAGCACGAATTCACTTTCTGGCCATTTCACCTTTTAAATCACGCTTTTTTCCTTCAAACAACCAAAAATCATACAAACTTTGTTCACGAATAAATAAAAAAGGCATAGATAATAATTTTTAAATCCCAATATCTTTCGAAATAAGCAACATATACAAAAATGTTGCTTCATAAAAAATTATTATTTTTGCTCAAATAATAGGAAGTTGTGTTCTCAATAAATATATAATATTAGAAATTCGGAAAACTCACTTTGTTATCATCATTTTTTCTGTTGGTATATTTAAGTCGGAAATTTGAATATTTTGTGGTAGTTATAATCAAATTTGCGTTAATCGATGAAAGCCGACTAAAATTAGTTATAGCATTCTGCCCAAGGTTACGAAATACATTTACAAAGTATAAAGACATGTTATTTTTTAATTTAAAGATAAAACTTTTATAATAGGCAATGTATTTTATAATCTCACAAGTCAGAACCGGAGCTGTAGATCTTTAGATTTAGAACAACAAAGTTTATATATTAATTAATATAAAATATATTTGACAGTTATAATTGTAAACAAAAAAAATGAGCACCAATCACTAAAATGACCAAAAGCTACATTGACATTTACTTTGTACTTATTTAAATTACTTTTGTCAAGTAAAGAAGCTTTACTCAAAAGTATTTCCAAGAATTCTCTGTAAAAAGTTTTGAGTAAAATCGAGTGATTTTTGTTACGCCAGTGCAAAATAGTTCTAAAATTATTATACGGGCGTACGAAAACACACGATTCGACTCGATCGGTTTTAGAGACTTTGTTAGCATGACACAAAATTAACTTAAATACAGTGTAATAACTATTTATTGTCGATTTTCTACTCCGGTTGAGGTGCTCTTGGGCACACTTGCCTAATCAAATGTATACATGTGAAACGAGTGATTTATATTAGACCTTTTTTAACTGCCGTAACAAAAATCACACTAGATTTATTTAAATGTGAAAAAGTATTCGTAATAGTTTTACGCGAGGTTTTACGGCCAATTTCTTAACCCGAGTTCGAAGTCGATGGAATCTATGTCGGGCTAACACCCCGAGTAACACCCGTACCGACTTTCAGGGTTATCTCTCGTGAGTTTGTAAGTGAAGTGAACGATTTTTGCTTTCTCACAATGTGTCAAAAAATGCTCACATAGCTCACCCGATTGTTTGTTCGTGAGCATCACATTTTACCTTTTGGCTTTATATTGAAATACTCGCCACTTCCATCGCCGCTCCGCGGCTCCCTCAATGGCTCGCAGGGCTGCTACGCAGCAATTTTCCAGTGAGGAAAACCACTACCTACGAATCGATTGCAAAAAACCGCGACCCTCTAGCTCCACCGGAAGGGGTCAAACTTTACCCGTCAGTCAATCAGTCTATCATATATAGATTCAGATTTTGGCAATTGTACAACGAATACGCAAAAAATATATATCAAAAATACAAGCGCATTGGAATTTACATGCATATACTATTAAAAGATGGATATGGAGATTGGAAAAATATTATAAATGCAAATAAAAATTATCAGAAGGAAGAACACTTGCGCATACACAGGGTGAGTCGAATTTATTACATATGTTATTATATATTTATTGCCGTGCGTTGGCTCGTACTTTATTTTTCAATATTTTTTTGTTCTACACTGAGTAGTATCTTTATTTCATATTATAATTATAAAGTGTTTTATTTGTGTTAAATATGGATCTATCTGAATTCATCGCAGCGCAAGAGCGCATAATCAATACAATAAAGCTTATAGAATCAGAATGTAAATTTGCGTCTAATACCAAGACAGTGTCTTTAGCTTTTTTAAACCGTAAGAAAGTAGCTTTGATGAATTTTGGGCCAAATTTAATAAAGATAATAAGGAAATATGTGTTCTCTGTGAAACAAGTGATACAGAAAAGGATAATTAAACGATAATTATAATTCAACAAGATTTCTTGTTGATACAATTTATATTTTTATTGAGTCTGCTATACAATGTACCACTAATACAGTCAAGCACGAACAGTGCGACAATAATGAACGGTTTTCAGTTTTGAACTCATTACAATTACGTTTGAAATTTTAATTTGATAAAGCACTCGTTCAAGATCGTCTTTACTTGTATTTCATATAACTGAAGTAACTAAAGTTTTTCACAATTTGAAGAAAATGATGATCATTTAATAGCAATAGCAAGTTTAAATCCGTACTTTCAAAACCACGTCTCTGAGCAAGTACGAGCGGAGTACATTACTTGTAAGACAGACCTAGAGGAAGAGCGCATACAACGCTTTTTCTTAAATGTAACCGGCGCAAACGTACATCACCAAAACCATAAAATTCATCTTCCGCCAATTACAATTCCAACCTTTACCGGCAAATACCAAGCATGGCCAACATTTATCGATTAATTTGACTCATTAGTTCACGAGAATCCAAATCTTGATGATATTCAAAAGTTACATCACCATAACACTTTTGTCAAGCCAACCGGCAGACTTATTAGCCCCAATTCAATCAAAAAAAAAAAATTTGCCGCAACCTATAAAATCCTGCACGATAGATACAACAACAACCGCGTTCTCATTAGTGCTCAACTGAAAACACAATTAGCAGTTCAGTCGATGAAAACCGAATCGTCTGGTGCACTAAGCAACCTCCAATATACAACAAAACGTTGTTTATCCTCCCTGAATAATCTAAACATAAATACAGATAATTGGAATCCACTTATCGTGCACATTACCTCGCACAAACTTCAACCAGATACGAAGCAATTGTGGGATCAACGCATCGGAGAATCTACCGAGCAGCCAAACATTGAAGAATTAAATTCATTTATTGAAGGTAGGATGCGTACTCTCGAAGGTTCGCATTTCTTCAATACCAAACCGAAAAACCACGGCGAACCAAGTCGTTTAAACTCACATCAATCTTACCATGTTTCGTCATCCTTTCCGCCGACCCTCACAACAAAGCTTTTCTACGCACTTCGCCACCAACACCAACAACAACACCCAAATTCTACTACCCACCGCTATTGTAGCTATTCAAACCACAGACGGAAAACGTCACCACCTAAGAGCTCTGCTATATCAAGGATCCCAATGCAACTTCATTTGCGCTTCGACCGCTTAACAATTACGCCTACCACTAGAAACCATTTCTGCTTCATTATCAGGAGTTGATTTTAATGAAACTGATTTCACACCTCATATTATTAAAAATCGAGATCAATTAAAACTCTGCTCACCAAGACAACCTAATTTCCAAATGTTTACCTACCGAACTACCGTATCCAAAAATCCAATTGGCTAAACCCTAAAAACCTCGAACCAGCTGATATAAAATACCATATTCCCGGAAAAAAATTACCTACTACTGGGTTCTGCAGTATATGCAAATATTCTAAGACCTGGACAACAAAAAGGCTCCATAAATTGTCCCTTAGCCTTACACACCGTTTTTGGATGGATTATTTCGGCCGTAAAAACTTACGTATATGGTGGAATGGCCCAGAGTGGCTTCTGATGAGTACTGATAACTTGCCAACATTAGAAACAAATGTAGATATTAAAAAGATATATTAGAAAGATATTCAAACCTTCAGCGATTGTTAAGAATAACCGCTTTATGAAAAAGAGCATTTCGTCACGACAAAGAAACTGCCAGTGCGCTATTAACATGGATCAAAGTAATCCAATCAAGATTTTTTCATCCGAGCTTAGAAAGCTCAAGGCGAAGACCTCGATTGATTTCTGGAAGAAGTGGAGTAATGATTATCTACAATCACTTCAAAATCGGCCTAAATGGAAGCATTCACAGATCAATATATCTATTGGAAATTTAGTATTATTAAGAATTCCGACCAGGACGAATTTTAGATATACATCCGGGCCGCGATGGCCTTACAAGAGTTGCTACAGTTAAGGTTAAAAGTGGACTACTCAAACGAAGCGTGACAAAATTATGTTTATTACCAATCACAGATAATTTCATGTAAACCCACAAAATATTTTATTTAATTAGTAGGATAGGCTAAAAATGATATGTAAGCTCGATAAGAGGGCACCTTTCTTTTGTTACAGATGTCAGAAGGACACTTCCACATCACATAATCATATCGTGTTCCTTATAGTATCACAAGAAGCTCAATCACTGAATCATCATCATCTTGTGGACATCACAGTGTACGCCAAGCTGTTAAACCCCACACAGGACTAAATATTCTAAAAATCAATAAATCGAGTTTTCCCGGGGACGACGTTCGGACCCTATATAAAACGTGCTTGTGAACGACTCGATACCGTTTTATTTAAATGACCCTAAAATACAGTCCACTTTGCCCCATTGACTATCAGTCGCCTTAATACTCCAAGTTATCATGAGGTAATTGTAAAGCGGGATTTTGAAACTCGGTATTTCGTACCCAACCTTTGAAAAACTCAGGAGGAGTTAAATCATACCTTAATTTTCATAAGAGTTTACAAAAGTTTACTCGTTCTAAAAGGCTGAGAATGCATGTAAAGAGAACCCTCTTGCACTGAGAAGGGTTCTAACGTTTTATTTCCGTTGGAATTTTACATGAAAATGTTAATCATAAAGGCTACCATTGTATTATCGCCAATAAGGCGTTTTTTAGAAACTAACACTCCTTTTGTGTAAGCGATAAAATATAATTCTGTTACAAAATTCGTGTCAACGAACAAAGTTTTTTTTAAACTCTTTTATACATTGGAATACCGTACTAATATGTAAAACGCAACACGACTCTGCTTCATTGAGATGCTGATTTTTTTTATAAATTTCAAGAAAAGGATTAGGATTAGCATTATTGATAAGATTATTTTTTAACAATACATCTAAAAAAAATGAGAAATACACTACTTTGTATTTATATTATTTACTATATTAACACTAAATTAAAACACATCACCCAAATGAACATAAAGCTTAGTAGCAGTTTATCGTTATTGTGTTGTATGTACATTATAAAGAATAGTGACCCTTTGAAATACCTAAGAAATATTGCTACCCTCAAATCACGACGAAAAGTAGCACATAATAAACTCCCAACTTACGCGTGCACGCCGTATAACAACAGCACAATGTTCCCATTTGTCAAGCTTTCACGCCACGTTCACGTTGTGCCAAACGGATTTTGGCTGTTGTGGCGTATTGACGACACGCCGCCATGCCAGAGCAAGAGGAGACCAAATAAAGTAAATAAAAATAAATGTTGACATGACACAAAGCGATTTCTTTCGAAGCTGGAAGTCGTTGAGTATGAATTATTGCCAGAGCTTTGGCTTTTTTATATAAATGTGCGAATGTATGCGTGTGCCATAGAGCTAATCTAAGAGCGTTATATACGAATGTTTACGGCCAGAAGGTGCAAGATGATTTAAAGGGGTTACATACGACAGTATAAAATGTCAAACGTCGCACGTGTTATATAGTATACACAAAATAAAACATACAATAAACGCATAACAATATCACAAATGCTTGTACTTAAATAACATGACGCCCAAAGTAAATCCGCCACTTTATTTAAATGTCAAGATTGTCGAGATATTCTTAATTACATTTTGTCTAAAATAATGCAAATGATATTTAAATTCACCGACAAGAAACGTTCGAGTTCGAGTACGCGCAAACATACACTCACATATATGCTTGTACTTCGAAGACGCCGAGGTTCCGCGAGGTTGGGGGAGTTATAGAGTGTATTGTATATATGTACATATAAGAAGTGGTTCTTCTTACCCCTCTTGTGGATATTAAAACATCTTCATACTTACCGTTTTAATGAAAAGTGGGGCAAAAGTGTTTCGTTTATGTTAAGCACACATAATCGCGTTGTCGTCTCGTGTAACATGCAAATTGAGTTGAGTCTCGGAAAGTTTAACTTAATTAAAGATTAGGCATAATGAGTGAGAGCATCGGAGAGCTGGGAATGTGTCTTGTTTTAGTTTCGGTTTTTGTATATGTACTTGTTTTTTGGGTTGTGTTACGTTGTCTTACTTTTGAAAATAATATTTATTTATATTTCCTCTCCAAGTTTTCAAATTTGTTAAAAAGAAATCATGTGCATGAGTTTTAAAAACAAAATCATAAGCGCCTGCCTACCCTTCAGAAACAATCAATTTCCACTTTAGTCACGAGTGCACGCAACCAGACATGACACTTAATTTTGTTGATAACATTAAAATCAAATTAGCATTCAAATCTCAAAGCCACAAATGCAAATTAAGACAACAGCACGCATACACACAGATAGTGAAAAACGAAAGAAGAAAAAAAAACCGTCGCTTAAGATGAAGGGAGGGTGCACTCATTTGAATTTTCTTTCCGCGTAAATCTTTTTTCTTCCGCTGTATTTTTTTTTTGGTGTGTGTGTTTGTCTACTTGAATCTTCCAACTGTTGCTTCGTAATTGGAGTTTTATATTTTGCTTAAGACTATGTAAAGTATGATTAATGTGTATAATGAAGTAGAATGAGGAATTTAAGCTCGGAGCAGTAATAAATCGACTATATTAAGGACTGTTTTGAGATAAGTATCTTTATAAATGTTCTTATATTTAATAATTATATTGAGATGGCTATTTTGTTTGAATTAAATATTTTATAAGACAAATGGAATACGAATTTTGGGTTTCAGGACTTTTGTGTTTGGACTTTGGATGTTTGCCTTTGGTCTTAGAAGAATTCTGATTTTTCAGAAGTCCGGTCGATTTCCGAGCGTACGGGGTGCGCCATCTGTTTAGATAGCAATTGTGCAAAGTTTACATCGACACGCCGCAGACCATAGCTCAGCTCAAAGCCCATATACGCCGGAAAATATCGTTTATTACCATCGAGACGCTGGAAAATGTGATGCAAAATGCACGAAAAAGGGCATCTTTTGCATAAAAAATAAAGGCAATCATTTGTTGGATATTATATTCAAAACATGATGGAAATAAAATAGAAAGGAACAAATACAGTTTGTGTAAAAATTAAATAAAAAAAGTTGTCCACATCAAAAATTATTCAAGTTTCAAATGCTATCGCAACAGATGGCGCACCCTGTAGTTACATAGCGACCATATTGGAAAATGTGTTGCAATAAGAACAATTAAATAATAAAACATAATAAATATTTTATTATTACCAATATAATTTTGACGTTTTTATATTGAGGCGGACAAATAATTAAATGTACGATGTATAAAAAGGGGCCTGACTATTACATTAATAGCACAAGTTAAAAAAAGTTCCGACATTGACTAAACTTTTTTTTTGCCTGAAACACCTGTTATAACTAGAAACTAACGCAACCATTAGCCCCGAACGGCACAGTATCCCCTCCTCTATTAAAAAGGCACCACAGATATAATTTGGCCGCTTTTGCAATTCTATTATTATACAACTTGTTGGAACGACATATCTCTTCGAAATATTCCAGCATCCTTACAAAAATACCCTTATTTCTAGAAATTAACAACTGAATTCTGCTCATTATCGACAGAAATGAAAATAAATGATAACTTACAGATTTATTATTATTTACGTTTTCACACCATTTAGTAAATTTTTATTTTCAAATCCTAAGATAGGAATAAAAAAAAATCCAAGAAAAACTAGATATTTACTTTTATAATATATAAAAATCTTTCCCATTATGACCACAGTGAAATTTTTTGCTGGAATATTGAACACAAATACTTTTCTAGGGTAATTCGGACCTAAGAAACACGAATCCGAGGTCCGTTTAATTTTTCGACCTACCAATTTTACGGAAAAGCCCCTTCCGTACTGTTCGACTAATCGAATTGAACCTGCCCGGCTCAGCTGGTTTTGTCTTCGTTCCTTTTAACGCCTTTTTCCAACGACGAACACGATGCTGGGGATGGATCTGATCGAAATTCGTGGCCATGGTAACTTCTTTATTGTCTTGCCATCGACAAAGTAGAACTCGGTTGTCGGAGTCGAACGTAAAATCGAGCTTTCCTCGCTCCAAAGCCTTGCCGGTTTTCAAATGTTTTTCGCCCCCTGCGACACCGTTCGAACGCTCCATTACTGAAGCATGGCTTTTATGCTTCTCGCCTAGAAGGCATGTCAGGTGGTATGGGGTGAAAAAATTATCGAAGAACACCACGTGCCGACACGGAAACTCAACGTTATCCAGGAAACGGAGCACAACGTCTGCGCCAAGTCCAACGACGGAATTGCACGCATCGTTTGAGCCAGAGTAAGATATGAACGCAAAGAGATAGCCAGTGGATGAGCAGAGACAACACATTTTATACCAGACACGTATGGTTCTGCTCATCCTCTGACAGGTGCTCTTCCCACACGCCGAACTGCAGAAACTTCTGGTTCATAATGTCAAAGAGGGGACGATGCTGAAACAAACAATTGAGTTAACTTGATTGACCAGTGTCGGTTCTATCCAAATCATCATTATCGGCGAAGTGAACAAATCGTTTTATATGTTTGAAGTGAAGGCCTGGTCGTCCAATAATCTGGCACACTTGGCAAATTGTGTAACCCGAAGAAGTATTCCGAGGAATCGCTTCAGCAGGCTCATAGTCAACGAGAAATCAACGTTCTGTTGCGAGGCGTACATTTTGGTTTCGTCCATGATATAGTTCAAAACCTCGTTGTCGTAAAACAAGTGGAATAAATCGAGTGGCGAACTGTGTTCGATTGCGATTTTTGCCGCATACCGGCTTGTTGACGGTTCTGGCGATACCTCCGGCACTTGTGCTGGCCCCTGTTGTGCCTCCTCCGACTTTCTGCGTCTCGATTTCAAAATACCCGGCAACCTCGGACAATGCGGACGGGTCTTCATGTTGGACGATAGCATCTTCGTCCAGGTATTTCTCATCAGACTGCTCATCAACACCTGGTGGTGGGACAATAGTGATGATGCCAAGCACTCACCTGGAACTATCTTCACGGCTTCGGTCGTACATTTCAATTGCGGCACTACTTTACTGTTCGATGAGTCGAACACCGGGTCGAAATGGGTTAAAAGAAAATTCGTGCCGTTTGCAGCTCAGTGAAGAAAAAAACAAACGAAAAATCAAAATACCGAAAATTCAAAATTCAGTTTTCCTTGAAAATATGTATTATTGTTATGACACAATATGTGTAAATGAATTTGAGAGGGTTAAAAAATATTGTTTGTTTTTTACTGTCTCCTCCTACTTTACACCTGAAACTTTCATTTTCACACAATTTCAAAATACTATGTGTTTGTCTCTTTTTGCTCGTTTTTTGCAATTTAAATAAATATAAAAATACATTTACCATTATTTCGTAAATTGCATAATTGAAACATCCATTCATAGTTTAATGATACATTAATTTTCGCGCTCGCCAACGATAACAATAGAAAAACCCCTCCAAATAATAACCCTCACATAACCTATATATAGTAATTATATATATAAAACACGATCCCTTTTCACATACATATACACACAAACAATGCATAATCGCCGTATTATACTATTATTTGCAAATTTTCGCAATGAGTGTTTGCAAATATTTTGATTAAATGTGCGGTTTTCCATTTATCGAATTACATCCCCCGATTTTCCCTCTGTGAAAACTATATATGAGCGCGCACACACATACACATATACCATTTAAATCGCATCGAAAAGAACACGAACGCTCAGTTTGGCCTCAATGCCATTAACATTGCATTGTTTTATGGTAATTATTGTAAGCTTTATTTCGATATATGCAGCAGCTGAATGTTTATTGAAGGTGTACGGGATTTATGTTGGAATTTAATGATGAAAAACAGTTTTGATATGGCAAATCGAAATATTTACAAGGCTTGGCCTAATTCACTGACACATACGCTGATGAGCTTTTGAGTATTCCGATAAAGCTTTTCTAACAGTTGGCCTAAAGCATTTAAGTAATAGCGACTGTATTAAATATGCATGCGTGGGCTGGCATCGATTACGTGCGAGAGTAAACGTGTACCTTATCAAATGTTAATGTTTTTTTAAAATGAGGAGGAGCATTTGTGGAATCAACAAAAAAAAATATAACGTGCGGCAAAAAAAATATTACCGGAAATGACTCTTGATGTTGTCTGTCGTCGGCTTGTTTAATTTCCGGGAGGGTGATTAAGCATATCAGCATACATATTTATATATACAGAAACACACGGACACATTTTTGCAGCTGCCGATTATTTTTTTCCCAGTTTTTTCGACTTTGCAATTTACAAACATCAATTTTTAATGTTCGTACGTTTTCAACCGAGATAAAAATGACTTATTGCGTTCGGATTAAAATTTACTACCGGTTCGAGGTATACCTATAGAGCAATGTTGTGTTGCTTGTTATTTGTGTGGTTTTCTATCTACTTTATTTAATTTATATAAAAATATAAGTTTTTTATTAATATAGTTTAAAAAAAAAACAATTAGAACTCGAGTGAATTAGAAGAGCTTGCAAACAATTTTATGTGGCAAACCTCGTATATAAAAATATGTCCGACATTCCGGCATCAATACCTCTCGAAGTTCGATATGCGAGACTGCTAATACATGCGCTCGTGCCGCATTGACACATTTGGTTCTCTTATGCTTCGTCTGTGCGACGAGAAATTTCACAGTACTATTATTTCTCTGATTTATATCG
>JANSTU010018740.1:0-13868 GCA_027564075.1 Bolitophila hybrida
ACAAGGAAAAACATGGCGTCGTTCAGCGCACCTATCGGAAAAAAGTTGAAGCGCACCTATTGAAAAACCCTTTATTTACCAAATATTTGTCGTATTACTATAATATATGTTTAATTGAAGAAAAAAAATTTAAAAAAACATTTACTGGACTATTTGTAATTTCATGTACTATTTTGAATACACACACTGTGTCGGTAATCGGTATACTAGAAAAACAATCCACTGAACTTCAAAGCGCTTCTCGGTGTTTCTTCATCCATGCTTCCCACCAAAAGTGACACCCAATCATCATCATCATAATACATGACTAGTAAAATCCTAATATTACATGCCTGATAGTTCATATTGTCGACGAGGATGCGCAGTTGCACAATTAAAGCTAAGCAAACGCCGGCTAAAAAGTACAAGTCTCTGGCCGAATATATAGAAGCCTGACTACATTGAAGTTATTCAAATTTATACGCAAAAATGACCTTTTGATTTTCATTGCAGGTGGAAAATCACCGGTCCAATTTTAAGTGCTAAATTCGAAAACAATTTTGACTGACGGTCGAACCGGGTTTCGCGATTACTGTTGCTTGCTTTAGTAACAGTTGATGTATGTTTAAACTTTATACCGGTAAATTTTTTGGTGATAGGACTTAGCTACCGTATGCATATAACTTGTAGAATTTCCAACAATGGACTTTCATCCCGCCGACTTTCGTACTTTTTTTGGTTTTTGACCCCGCGGACTTTCGTACAATGTTGTTATTAATTTTGTGTTATGTTTTATATGTACAATATTAACAAAAGATATGAAATTCATTCTTTTTTAAATGAATGTCCGCGGGATAGTAAGTCCATTTCAAGAAATTACAAAAATAAATTAAAATATTCGTGGGATTAGAAACCACAGGTGAAAACCGATTTATTTTATATGTTTATTAAATATAAAAGTCCGTGGAATTTAATTCTGTTGTTTTAGATTCGTAAAAATAAATGTCTCATGTTCTATTATATTTTATTTTTTAACGAATGTATCGTAGATAGAAAATATGCTTCCTTTATGAAACATGTGATCATCACTATTATTCGTTTTTATCGCTTCAACAACTGGATTATTTATATCACGAATATGATTTATATTTGATAAAAGTAATATAATGTAAGCTCAATGATAAATATTTCGAAATATGTATAAAATACTTAAATATTGTGTAACTTTTGTAATCAAATAAATTTTTCTTATAAATAAACACCAAATTATTGATCAAAAACTCGGTTCAATTACATCTTATTCCCTTGTGAATTTCCGCCAACGCCGAAAGAACAAAAATTACTATTCTTCCAATTTAAATCTATATTTTTTATTGTAGAATTTGTAGACTGCATTTGAGCCTTGAATTAAAATAGAACTTTTTAATACTATGTATAATTTTTCTGAATTCGTACATTTATACTCCTTTCAATTATTGATTTTTAACTATAAGCAAAAGCGTAACCTGTATTTTTGTCTTAATATTAATACTGCTAGTTAGAAACTGCAACTTATTTATCATGCGTAATCAATAACCTGCAATTAAATTGTCAGCTGCATTAAAAAAGTGTGTGTTAGTGCAATGTGTGTGTGTTTGTTTACACAATTATTCGTCGTGAGCGCATTAAAAACTTGATTTATGGCTCTATTCAACTGAGCGTAATTGAATCGATCGAACGACGCGTTGCTGCTAAACGGCCTTTAAAGTGTTGTCGTAAATAATCTTTTTTTTTTTGTTATTAATGTGTGTGTTGGTTTGTCTAATAAATACTATAAATTTATTTTCTTTTTTATATGCAATTATTATTTCAATAGGATTATGTTCTGTGAATTTTGAAGAAACCTTGGCATTCATATGTAATATTTAAAAGCATTTTATATACACAGGTTCTCTTCTTAAATGATTGAAAACTCTTGCATTTATTTAACTAAATACAAACGAGATTTTTCAATATTAATATATTTGCAAAATATATAATGAAAAAGTAAATATGCTCCCACTATTAATATTTTATCACCATAGAACACAATATTTCCTTCGCTCCATTTCACACATCCGTTTCCCATAAACATCTCAAACCGCATTCAGTGTGTGTAAGTGTGCATTGTGCAACCGCAAAATATTAATTTAAATTGACTCGCCTTTCGTCTCGAGAGACGTTTTGAATCAATCGTGTGCGCGTGTGTTGGCCTTTTTAAAAAAATACACTACTTACGCTAAATCACTTTTATGTTCTTATGCTTGCAATCAAATCACGCCACGCCATGCATATAAACATACAATATTATAGTGTATATGTTTTGCAACCGCGACATTCGCATTTAAGGCATGTGGTATCACATATTTTATCATTTTTATTTCACATGATAGAAAATAAAGTTATAAATCAGACGATAGACAGTTTTACGACATTCACCACGCAGGGTACTCATAAATTCTGCACGCGCACACATTCGCGAATATATTTTAAACTGCTGTACAATGGTCAAGCGACACCTGCGCGCGTGGAAAATTAACTGTAGTAAGTATGACAAATGTATGTAATATACTGTATATGTTTGTGTTTAGAATTTGAATCCATATAAGTTAACATTTTGATTAAACTCGTAATATATGGAAAAGAAAATAAAATATGACTATGTTACATAGTTCAGACTAACATACAGTAAATAAAAACAAAACGAACTTAAATTACGAGTATTCCTATAGATAAACATGTAAAAATTGACGACTTCTAGTTATTTTTGTTCCGGAATAATAATAACGTTCTACGGAAACAAAAAAGTTCTGCAATATCAATTATTTTTAAAGCTATCCTTTAAAAATTGATTATATTAATAAATGTATTGTATATTGTATTTTTTAATATCGATGTGAGTTCTTTTGCTTTTATAATTAAATGTGTATATGCATAATAATGTTTTGGAAAACACTAGGTAAAGACAAAGCAAAGAGACATAAAGGTACGAAGATGAATGCCTTTCCAACACTATCAGGCAATCGATAGTGCGTCTCTATGACGCCACCACTGTAACGAAACGTTATCTGTTAGAGCTCTATCAAGTCTTAGCAATTTTTCATCCAAGTTCACTACACTGGGATTGTGAATAAGGGAAGTAGTGCGATCAAAGTGACTGCGGATAGAATTAATAAGGAATACGATCTGTAGTTACAGAGTTATACAACCTACCAGTGCATGCTCGCAATATAACTCTTTAAAACACTCGATGTAGACTTACTGGACGAAACGAATCGTACTCTTTTTTGCGTGTGTCCTCAGAGTTACAAACATTTTTGCTTTCATATCTATGTCGAAATTGGTTACATTAATTTTGATAACAGTCAAATTTGTATTGAGTCGATGAGATTTTTGATATCACTGCACATTATGTCTAAGTTGTATCTATATTGTCAGAAATGTCCAACTATCGGCCGATGTTTTACCGTTTCTAGTATCAATCTATAAGCTTTTATGACAAAAGATCCGGCTTGAGTTCGTCATCAGATCTGATCCCGATATACATTTTGTGACATTATAGGTAAAATGCAATTATTGTAGAAATGTGTGGCAAAACGGTTAATTTCTAAATTATAAGCACTTGCCGAATTGCAGATGTCATTACATATAAAGCCGAACACATACAATATTTAAAATTATATAGTCTAACTTAAATATATAATAAATCTCCTTGTAACATCGACAGCGCTGTCCGCGCATCGCATAAGCGTTTAACATAACTGTGTTTATGTTTTTGAGTTTGTGTTTGTGTTTTTGGGTATATGATGATATCTAAATGTAATCTTTACAAATTGCAATGAGTTAGACAAAAAGAAATAATTTTAATCAGTTCCGAAATTTGGTACATTGAGTCGGCACCGGCGTCGGTGGATGTTCCCATAAATGATGAAATTTTGTAGCATATAAGACATATATAGACATTATTAATTAAAAGCAAGTTGATTTTTAAGCCTGCTTTTATGATCTGTTTTTCAAAATTTTTGGATGTTTGCATATTTGCTCTGCAATGGTAAAAATAATTAAATATAAAATGTGTTCTCACTATTTCATCACTATTTTCATTATTTTTTTTCTAAATTTTTGAATGTTTGCATATTTGATCGCCCTTCAAATTTGGCAGAATTGCGATCAGCTGCATTTTTGAAGAAAAACGGGCCAATGATTCCACCAGTGCAAAATTCATACCAAACAGTGTTATTGTAACACCATATATTTTTTCGAGTACATTATGTTTGTTATTTTACTGTTAATTTCTATTTATGTTTAGGTAAATGATTTAGTTTATGGTAAACAATTTTAATTATTAGTTTTTTCGATTTTATATATAAAGCTTTAATAGCTTTTTAAATTATTATCATATCTATGAAATTTGAAAAAAAGTTATTGATGAAAGGTAGAAGAAACCCAATGGTATTTAAGTGAAAATTTGTTCTCTCTATTTTCGTTTTTTTTTTCATTATTTTTGTTTTTTTTTTTCAAAAATGGGAATAAGTGTATTTTTAAAATATATTATTGCAATTTCTTGTTCAAAAATAAAAAAAATCTAAAATATTCTTTATTGTCTTTTTTTACTTAAACATGCAGTGGGTGAGCCAAAAAGGCGGTGGTTAAAAGGGTATATTGTAGATATTTGAAGGAAATTTGACACCCCCATTTTTATTATTTTTTTTGATGAATGAATGAATGAATCCGGTGTGCGACTGAAAAACTACCCAAATTTCAAACCGCTACCCCTTAAATGTTGAATGTGAGTGACGCGATCTAACACATTACTAGGACCCACACACATTGGTATCCAATACTTTAGCCTACAACAAATAATGTATTTAAAAAAAATCAATATCGTGAAATGTGCTCAAACATTTAATTACAAATGTCACCTCATGTGCGTTGCTCGGATCGATTGTTCGTTGCACGAGAAAATCTTTGGGAAAACTTTATTTAATTTAATCTTTCAAAAGGAACAACACGAATCCGGTGCTTGAGGTGCAAAAACATGGCGATTCATTCTAACTACCAGCTGTTCTAATATATATTTATATATACATAAGTGTGTGTGTATGTCTGTGTTTTTGTATGCGTTAGTCGACAAGTGACGACACATTTCGACTGTCACGCTGCCGGCGGCTGAATTTAATTAAAACCTCTGCTACACATCTCGCAGTATCAGAATCAGACTTGGGGGAAATGGAAAATGTGCGGGTGTATAATTAAATGCAATGTTATATTACGTGTTCACACAAATATAATTAAATATAACGGACAATGTGAAGAGAAAAGAATTACATTTGTGACGTCATTATAAAATTGATTTTAAAACCAAATTGGCAATATTTTTCTCACAGAAATGGAATTATTACAATAATTAAAAAAGGCAGATCTTTACGAATTATTTCATTTTGTCGGGGGTACCGCTGAAAAATCTGTAACAATTCCCAATGCCATTTCTTCGGTAAAGTTCGGCAAACATCGTGTAATTTAAAAAAAAATAAAAATAAATAAATGCAAAATCCAACATGCGCATTTTCAATGATAGCCCTCTTTACTAGTTTAAATGGTGTACATTTTTACCAGCCGTTTAAACCCTTAATTGAAAAAAAAATCCGGTGTGCGGCTTTGCACACTGATTCTATGTCCCACAAGCAACCTATCAGATGAAATATTTACAAAGATATTTTCTTTCTTTCAGATTACGGGTTTAACCGACTGGTTTGGTCATTCTAATGTTTACGTTTCATGTTGAGCTACCTATGTTCGATCTTCTTGTGCACAACACATCCCCGATTGTTATTTATATTCGGAATACACTTCTACTAAGGGAAACCTACTGATTTAAAAGTGCTACATTTGAAAACACTTCATCAGTTTGCTAAGAACTGGAGACCCATGCAACCATGCGGGGCATCAATTTTTTTTAATATTTTGATTGTATTTAAAAAAAAATAATATATATATATATATGGTGACCATTCAGAAAAATGATTTCACTCGCCAACGCTCTTGCTATATATAAATATATATATATGTAAGATACGCTTTAACGCACATATACACAAACAAACTCATTAAAATCGGTGCACCATTTATATTTTGTGCAATTGTTAAACGACGACGCGTGCGATCGCATTTAAGCGCTCATATTTCACGCCGCAAAACTTGCGAAGCGCAAAGACGATTAAATGTGCTGATGCGTCGTGTTTCGGGTGACAAGAAACACGGCGTGGACTTGGCCACACACACACACACACACACATTAGCTTGCATTTGCGCACACAGAGGCCACGCGAATTATTTCTTAATTAGAGCCGCGTGCACTTGCGCACTTGGCTCGATGCCCGCGTTTGAAGATATGAGTCGTGTGTCTTTGAGCGCTGCAAGTTTGTTTTGCATACAATTCTATATTTGTTTTTTTGAGGGACAATTTAAAGTGATCTTAAAATTATAGCGTGCGGTAACCATTTATCTATAGCTAAAATTAAAAATACAGTTTTTTTTAAAAAATACGTTTCTTTTGTTACCTAGAAAAGCACCAACAAATTATAATTTGAAAACGAATCGATCGGAAACGCTTATTTCAAGCGGCACTCAATAAAATGTCGAGAACCTTTGGAATTACCACGCACACATTCAATTTATTTTTACTGCTTACAAGAGAATCGCAAAAGCACCGTTATACAATGTAATCAGTACGCGCACGTTAAAGAACGTAAATGTACGTAAATTCGAATCGAAATTCATTGATTTGAAAGACTCTTCAGAATTGTAAAATATATATGCAGTATAACCCTCGAACCACCAAGATTCGAACGAATTTAATTGCTTAATTCTATGTGAACACGAAAGCAATTATTATTATTTATATTGTGATGTTTTCTCTTTCTAAAGCCCAGCAGCTTAAGATAACCGAAAACCCTTGATAATCCCATAAACACTCGACAGAGCTTCCCCTCGAAAATCTCTTTGATACTCCTAATATCATTTTATTATGTAATCATTGACTAAATTTGCCATTTACTGCTGTTTTTGTGATTGTGTGATACACCCAAATACATGCATAACAATCGCACCCTCGCCCTATAAACAGAAGACCACACAAACACAAAAATATATACAAATATATATGTATATACTTATACAAAATGTGTAAATTTGTGCAAGCTATAACAAAAACAATTGGTGTTCAGACGTGTGTACTTGTTCACTTGTTTTAGGGGATTATTTTATTGTGCGGGCGGGCGAGGGTGCCACACACACATTTACATCGTTATAAATATAAAGCGTGTGTACACAATTTGTAACATATGTATATGTATGTGTATATGTGTGTGTGTGCGGACATTTATGCACTTTCGCATGTATATTTATGTACCGCTTTCATTTCCGCCATGAATATTTATTAAACGCCCCAGCTCTTGCGTAAGGACAATTGAAATGATTGTGGGTGTATTATTGGACGAGTTTTGGCTTTATTGAGTGTTTGATTGTATTCAAAATGGGAATGATCGTGTATTCGGATAATGGCCGAATTGCGTCGGAATATACAATTAAATTACTTTGTTTTATGTTGGTAGTTCGAACTGCAAATAATTAAGGTGTTATGATGCATGCAACAAAATGTCGATCGGTCTAAAGCTAAAAGAAATTTAATTTAATAAATGCATGTATCTCTCTAACAATTTATAATTTCGAAAATCAAGTTCCTATACTTCAATCTCATTATCATAGATCCAATATTTGTTGGCAATCTATGAACGTTGATGACGGTACTTCAATAATTTTTATCATTGTTTCAATTACGAAAAGATTAATGCGAAACACTTTTTTTAGTGATTCAATACCACCAACTGAATATGAATTGCACTAATTAAACAAGGAACGAGCCATTGACGAAATGAAAAAAGATAAATTATTGGCTGAATTAGACCTTGTATAAAGTAAGACTAAGTTTATGGCTCGAATGAAAAAGGATGGACATGTTTTGACTATGATTTGGTCAGAGGAAACTCAGTTTGACAAATGGATAGTTTGAACTTCGATAATTTATACGTTTTTTTTGTAAACAGTCAAAAGATCTTTATAAATTCTTTATATTGCACCCAAGTATTGCATTCACAGCCATAAGTAAGCTTTGAAATTAGTAGCGAATGAACGAGGCTAAGACGCGTATCGGATGTCATAAGTTTGCTCTTAGGCCAGATATTACGATGTCTAGTAATTAATATAATATCAAATATATATGTTTGAAATTTTTTTTTAATACATGACCCTTTAAAGTAAAGCTAATTTGCCAAAGTTTTCACTATATGAGAAAAAGGAATAATTTCGTTGTCAAGATGCAGATTAATTGGAATTGCTGCTCGAGAAGGAGTAAAAATGATTACTTGTGTTTTTTACTATTTAAGATTAGGTGCAGACACCAATCGAAAAATGTGTCCAGAAATTCAGATTGAAATTGAAGAATTGCAGATAAAAGGTAACAATATGACAGTGATAGTAGAGCTGTCCATCATCTGTTTTTTATAAATAGAAAAAAAGAAGAGACCAAGGATAGATCATTGAGGGACGCCCGTAGAAATTATAGCGATCACAGTAGTATGAGTATTATGCACTATGTTTTCTGTCGAGGATTCGTAAAATGCCATCAGTGACATAACATAATTGAAAATGAAGATAAGCATGGCGAGGGCGAGATCCTGCAGGGAATGTATGGAATGTATGCTTGTACATAATTAAATTTTAATCAATTCTATTATTTTTCCAGACTAATTTATAAAGATCTCGTTAAAGAATAGCCAAACCAAGGTTGGCTGTTGTTACGATCAATAAAAAGCTTTTTAAGTAGCGCGTGAATTTCTAATAAAGCATATGAAATCAATGTTTAAAACGTATGAATTAGAAAATAGAGTTCCAATGTAATCAATAAGCATCAACATCAACATAGTGGATCAGGTAAAATCGAAGTACGTGGTGTCTGGTTACGGATGGGAACTAGCATCTTTAATACTGGTTTTGGTGAAACCAAATAATGAAGTTTGTTTTTCACATTTGGATGATGATTATTAGCATGGCAACAAGCATACTATTTGATAATTTATTTGTTTTTTGTCCAGGACTCTTCGAAGAATTATTTGTGCAGACTTCATAATAATCTCGCAACTATTAAAAATTGCGTTTTGAAAGAAGAAATGTTGTCCTACAGCTGGTCTATATACTGATTCATCTCAAACTCGATCTGTCTATAAGCTCTGATATACACAAGATCTTCAGGCTATCTGTACGAAGTACATACAACGTACATCTTATAATATTAAAGAACAATTTGTATGTTTACATTATGCGTACCGCTATGAGAGTGCGCGCGTATCATTATTGCGTCTCACTAGAGTGCAGACACAAATTGAGCAATTTGCCGCAGTGCGTTTGACTGGTGCCGCTCGCTAATTAACAATAAAATTAAGCAATCAGAGGATTTGCGCGATTTACGCTATTGCTTTAGCCGCAAGTCACGGTTCTAGGGCAACATGATACTCTGACGTTTATAGTAAATTTATAAAGCTTTGCTCAAAAACTCGCACATACTATCACATGCAAAAAAAGAATAAAATTATGCGTATGCGTATTTTGTTGTTTTTTTTTCTGCGTGTGGATTCGTTTTACTCTCACTTACGCGTTGGGTGGCCGCGTTGTCAGAATGTGTGGTCTTTATTAATAACCGCTCGCGATCGCGCACACAGTCAGTCGAACACACATCCAGACGGACTGTGTGCTTGTGTGTGTGTATTGCACGCCAAACGTCGACGACGAAACACACAAAAAACAACAAACACGCATTTCTAGATTTATTCACATTCGGAAGAGAACGCGAGCGCTTAAAAAAAGACAATCATATAAATGTACTACTATATTATATACTAAGTCACATGCTTGTGCGCTTAAGATGACATTGTGAACTATACTCGCGCATCTGGAAGTTATCTTGAGTTTCACAGTGCTTAATTCAAGTCAACTTAATTTAGTCGCTCATTTTTGAAAACGATATGCGCTAGCGGAGTATTTTGCGTGGTTGCTTATATGTACTCGTATATATGCATTATATATTTTATTCTATGGTGTGTCTGTCTGTATGAGTGTATGCGAATAACGAAATAATTGCGGCGCAAGTCTTGACAGTGCGCGAGGGCACTGAATTGAGACGTCCGCTGTTGCGCGCAGGCGGATATATGGGTTTGTTATGCTTGCAGAATGGGTCACCACGTGTGTGGCATTTTGGGTGTAAGCAGTTTTTTTTCAGCACACAGCGTTGCCATATTTTCGATCGAAAAATGTATAATTCTTTTGAAATACATGTTAATTAAAAGAAAAGTAACAGAAAATGTGTACCTACAATTTATTTTATATTGTTATATTTCAATATTACATTGATTAAAAGTGGTAATTATCGTAAGTAAGAGGTGTTAGATTAGATTACAGTTTGGAGTAACTTTTTTTAAGAACGGGCATTAACATTATACATGTTATACCGATTGTAAAGTTTAAGTTTGTTCTATTTATTTTCGTTTCCAAGTATGTTTAAATGACCTGGGACACATTTAAGTTCAGTAATAATTATATAATAATTAATAATTCTTGTAGTATCGTTACATACGTACACATATATATACGAGTATATAGGGTGATGCAGTCATGACCGGTCGAATTTCATGAAAATATGTCCACTACGACCATCCCCGAAAATGCAAGTGTACGAAATGGCAGCGGTTTGAATATTTTCGGATTAGTTGTCGGAGGGTAGTAAGGTAAAATTGCTAACTTCTGAACCAGTGGTTTTGTTTTTCGGATTGTTGGAAAGGTCTTTGGGAGACAAGGAATACGTTGGTGAAATTCGGCCAGTTGTGACTGAATCACCCTACATATATAGAGTACATATATACAAACGATTTCAAGACGGACGTGAATCTATTGAAGACGACGAACCTCCCGGACCATCGCGCACCACTCGCAATCCAAAAAAATCATGAATTCATTGCAGAAGTTTGAAATGCCTTGGGAATGCCATACGAGACTTTAAACCGAGGATTTAAACAAGAGAAAGGTATGCGCCCGATTTGTACCACACTATTTGAGAGACCAAATTCAATCGAATGGATCATTCAAGAGACGTCATTAGCACCGTTGAAAGTAATCCCCACTGGCTGAAATCAATTGTAAAAGGTGACGAGACATGGTACTTGCAATACGACCCAGAAACAAAGTGCCAAATGACTGTCAGAAGGAGAAGCCATACCAAGAAAAGTGCAAGTGCAAATATTTGCTTCATTCTTTGTTTAGCTAACATGATAACGAGTAATTATTACACGGACAAAAAAAATGCAAATATTTGTATGAGTAACGAAAACCCCCATTGCTACAAAAAAATTATCCACTTTAAAGTATTATGGAGTAAAAATATTGACATTTTATATTCTGTATGTAGCGAGTCGTGCTTGAAAATACCGATAGTAAGTAAAATAATCCCAAAAAATTCCATTCCATTTATTTTCATATATTTTTTATACCCATTTATTTATTATTGTTTACTCAAATGATTTTATCGGCACGCGTTTTTATTATTTTTTTGTGTTCATTTTTTTAAACTCCAAAATTTAATTCAATAGTACCCACTAAATTGTGGCCAATATATTATATAAACCATTAAAATATATATTTAATAAAAAAACAATATCATTCGTTTTTAATGTATATATTTTGTTTCACTAAAAAAAATATTATAAACTTTAATAATAAATAAGTAAAATATTTTAACTTTCAATTAAAATAAATAAGAAAAAATATATTTATCAAAATACAATTGAACTCTGTTTTACATATTTTTTTTTGAGAAATATCAAAAATAGAAATTAAAAAAGAGTTTAGTTTAGTTTAGTTTTTTTTTCAAAAATATTTTAGATTTTATGCAACCACAATTATTTATATATCCATTTTGATTTTAGTACAAGACTTATACATATTCTAATAATAATAGGAAATAAACATGTTACATAACACAGACGTTCGCGAGCACATCCCAAAACGATCACAAACTCAGTGCCATAGAAATGTTAATGAGTTAATTAGTGGTTTACACAAAACGTTGACGTTGGTCCTTACTTTTCTGCGCGTTAATATTTTTATATTCATTATGTCCACGCTGTTTCTGGTGTTTTAATTTCTCGGTGCCCGTCTGCGCTTGTTAACATGACATAAATAGTCTTAGGTCTTACATTTTTATTAAATTGGATTGTACATGATAAGCAGGTAGTATACCTATGCAGTAGTCTTAGCAGGTGTACCGTACGACAATATATATATATATATGTCTTTACTGGTGATTTCTTGTTGTGATAATACCGATTAACCCTATCGCGCCTAGGAAAGGTTCTTTTTTCACATTTAGGCTATAAACAGGTCGTTTATAATTGTATAATATAAAAATATTAAAACACATTAATGACCGTGCGTCCGCAGATGATATGCATTAACGATGTTTATGTATATATATACATATATAGTACATAACAGTAATTGTGCCTTTGTGGTTTTTTCGTATAATTATATGGCGTATATGTCTTTGCGGGCCAATTAAAATCGTATTAACTTGTCTGGGAAAGTTTTATTTGCGTACACTCGGTATATTATTAATGTGTACTTCAAAATAAATATAAAAGTTTTATATTTTTTGTATATAGAAATTCCAAAACATTAATTTATATTTAAATTTAAAAATAAAAATTGTTTAGAAAAAATACTATATACTACTATATTTAAGATTCAATATCTTGATAACCAATTGTATTTCTCAGGTGGAAATTTACAGATTATCGGAATTAGTTATAAACGTATAAAATCTAAATGTTTGTTCAGTTGAATTAATGTCATTATTATCATTTTAATTTGGTTATATAGTATTACTGTAATATATATGAATGGTTTAATATTTTTAAAATACCAATAGCGTAAGTTGTAACCACTTAGCCTCTGACTTATGACTTGATCATCAAACAATATTTCTAAATGCAAAGCGTTTTAATTGAATTCACTTTAACGACGCGTTGTGCAATTTGCAATTCTCAGACATAAAGTGCCGTATGCGTGTAATAAAGTATGACGCGCAAGCCGGACTATCGTGTTGATTGTGCTATTTTGATGCGCCTATAGAATGTGCACGTGAGCCTCAGGATTTCGTCTATAAAATAACTAAAAGCACAATAAATATAATTAAACAACCATCGTTTTACGAATGCTTGAGCGCGCACTTTTATGATGCAATTGAACTTGTTTCTGTGTGTCGATGATATTTTTTTGGTTAGATGAGAGAAATCGGTTGGATTAAGCCGGTTTGATGTGACCTGAATTAACATTATGAAAAAAAAAATTATAGATATTTTATGAATGCTAATTAGGGCATATCTGAAAATCGGTAAATAAGCTTGTAAGCTTAAACTATTGCTTAAATGTTAATGTACATTATAAAATAAATATATATGATCTAATCTAATAGAGTTTTAAAATTGATATAAATTAATGCAATTCTAAAAAGCCAAATATCTATTGGAGATTATATATGTTACCATAAGTTAAAGGATCAATGTCTCATTGGATCCTGTAATCCCTTGTGGGACATAGGGTCATTGTGCGATGGCGTACACCGGATGCATTACGGGTTCACACGAGTGGTCAGGTCATGCTAATGTGCTGTTTTGCGTTGTGCTACTTCTATTGGAGCTACTGTGCTCTAACACTCACAACATATCCCCGATGGTTAGGAGTCTTAATTTGCCCTGACGCGACTC
>JANSTU010018751.1:0-28676 GCA_027564075.1 Bolitophila hybrida
CTCATGCAGAAGAGGCCATCTTTGATCAACAGAGGCCGAATTGTCTTCCATCAGGACAACGCCAGACCACACACATCATTGGTGACGCGCCAGAAGCTCCGGGAGCTCGGATGGGAGCTTCTTTTGCATCCACCGTATACTCTGAACCTAGCACCAAGTGATTACCACCTGTTTCTGTCCATGGCGAACGAACTTGGTAGTCGGAAGTTGGCCTGTGAAAATTGGCTCTCCAAGTTTTTTGCCAATAGGGAAGCGAGCTTCTATAAGAGGGGCATTATGAAGTTAGCATCTCGTTGGGAACTAGTCATCGAACAGTTTGTTGTTTTTTGCATATTTGACTTAAATCGGAAGATTGTCACCAATTTTATGAATAATTGAAAATAAAATAAAAATACCGCAGGACTTTTTTGACACCCTATTATAACAATATGATAAAACAATTTAATTTTTCGCTAAGAGATATTAATTTAAGAATAATATAAACTCACTCGAAACCTTTTAATCATGAAGCGCGCGTACCTTTTAAAACCCATATAACACGAACTCACGCTGCTCAATACTCTAAACTCTCTAAACCCACAGTTCTTCAAACCCGCAACACTGAAGATTAGTTCAGATGAAACTATATATTTATTTTCTTTTTTGTATCCTTTTTATATGAATGTAATTATTGTATACATTTAGGGGTTAGTTTCGTGGGGTTTTTAAAGTATGTGAAATACGGGTTTTAAGAGTTACGTGTTAAATTTCAAGTATTATCGGTTTTTTTAATCACTGAAAATGATTTTGTCGGGGATACCGATGAAAAATTTGTAACAAAGTGCCATTTATTCGGTAAAGTTCCGCAAACTTCGTGTAATTTTTATAATAAATTAATAGAATTATAAACAAAAAAAAAAATTTTTTTTAATAAATTAATAAAAAAAAAAAAAAACACAATCCAACATGCGCATGCTCAATAATCGGCCTCTTTACTAGTTTATTTTATTTTTCAAGAACTATGGGTTTTATGAATTCTGAGTTTTAATAATTACAAGTCTTTTGAGAAGAATTATGGTTTTTAAAGAATTGTGTTATTTTCAAGAACTATTGATTTTTTCATGGATTATGGGTTTTATGAATTATGTGTTTTAATTACGTGTTGAAACTCAATATTTGTAATTCTCAAGAATTATCGATTTTAAGATTTACGTGTGAAATCTCAAGACTCAAGTTTTTATTCCGCATTTTTGGGAACGGGTAATATGATCAAAGGGTTAATTTGTTCAAAAAAAATGTACGGACCTGGCGTAAAATATATAAAAAATCCAATATGATTTTAATTTTTTTTAAATCATTTATTACACTAGTGTTTGTAATTTGTCATTTGTAATTTTTTGATGGGACTAATGTAAACGGATGTAGATCAGCCTGCCAGGCAACGCGTGACACGATCGACATGGATGAATGACGCCGTGCCTGACATGCTGATATAAACGCATTTTTTTTAAATTGCAGGTTTATTGACATGGAATGAACATGTTCCATTTTTCTTCTTGATCGACACATTTTTGACATTGTTGTTACGTCTGCAATCAGAGAATCACGCGTTTGTGCAATGTCAGTTTCGCAAGATCATTTTGAGGACTCTGCTTCGATCAGCAGCGATTCATCGTCGAAGGTCTTCCTTATTGTTACATTCACTCATCTTCGCGAATAGAATAGCGTCAGCTTTTAAACAATATTTTCTTCATTCTGTCGATCACGCTGGTGGATGCCCATCACAAAATTTATTTCCATCTCGATTACGCCATTTCGATGGACAAGAAAATTTGCTGTTATTCGATCAACATACCTCAATGAAATCTATTAGTGACATGGAGTAAACTCGCTTAATTTTGATTTGTCAAAATCAGACATCGATCGACAAATGACATGATTGATAACAGGGCCTTTAGCTTGTGATGTTCGCACTGAGAAATCTGAGAAATCTTACAAAAAAAGAACAAGAGATATGGGTTTTGTGAATTACGAGTTTAAATTATACTGGGTAATATTTATTGTGACTTTTAAGAATAATGTGTTTTGAGATTTATGGACAATCTGACTTTCTTTAGGCTTTTTAGGTGACTTACGTAAAACAGAAATTATTCTCATTTTCAAAGTTGTCCATTTTTCTTCGATTATCCAGCCTTTTTGACCGCATTTATATTTGTATTGACCAATAAACCGAAAGAAGAAAAAATCAAATTAAATGCTGAATTTATAATCTATTTGCTTTTACTGATTTTTCAAATTTTATTTTTTATTTCCAGAAGATCAAAAATTATTTTTTTTTTTTATTTTTGTTCATGGTCAAATAATTTACAAATCTTTACGGTGGTACAGCGGGACTGATTTTTTTCATAAATATTTGCATATTTTTGTTCAATTAGATCAGAATCTACATAGTACATACGAGCTTTAAGAGATATATGGTGATGACATTTTTTTTATAGAAAATGCATTTAAAGTTTTTCTTACAATTCAATTTTAGTTGTTTTTAATCTTAAAATTCAGTCTATGTTCATCATTAATTATTACAAAAAAAAAATAATTTTCAGGTTTTTTTTGTAGATTTTAAAAGTTCTAAATAATCATTTAAATATTTGGAATTTTGCTATTACATGTCTAAAATTTGTTCGAATCGTCGGTTTTCGTCTTTGGCTTGATTATGTAATCCACAACAAATTCATCTTCTAAACATAAAAAAAAATCATTTAATGTTTCGAATGCATACTTACAGACATTAATAATTCATCGAACCACACATCTTTGGATACCCCCAATTTAATAATAAGGAATACTTCCTAAAAATCATTTCGAGGCAAACTTTATTTTCATCTATATTCCTTATTTTTTTTGTAGATTTTTGCATTTTTTTAAATAAATAAATTTGGATTTATTGTGTTTTTAATATTTATTTTTACTTATAAAAATCCTATAAGTTGTAGATGTTCTATAATTTAAATCAGATTGTTATACTTTGACAATAAAAAATAAAATACTTTTAAGTATCCAAGTGGTGTTAAAACTGTCCTAAACACCATCATAGTAAATAATTGTTGGTATGCATTTTTAAATATAGGTACATATTTCAAAATACAATGACCACCCATACATCTAATATTTGCATACAATCATTTCGTAAGCTCTAAAAAATACTAAGATCTTCACGATTATATTTTAACGAAAGTATGCATATATTTATACAAATGATGAAATAATAAGTAATCATTTATGTAAAATCTTATAATCTATAAGATTTATATCAATTTGTATTCAAAGTTTATATCATTAGACTCACGTCCCAAGAGCGGGTGGCTTCATACTATACATGTATTTATACCGCAGTGCAGTTATATATGTTTATAAACTGTATATTGTATATAACATATAAATGGAAAAACACATAAACGATAAGCCTATTATAACAGCAAATGGAAAATGATGTGTACAGCTTTCCGTGAGCGCGCGGAAATCTGGTCTCGTATATAGAATGTAATCCGCTTTCCGTGCGTAATCTAGGCGGCAAATTGTACATTACCACCATATCAATACATACACATGTTCAATTATCGTAAAGCCAACGCACTCGCCTAAACGAAGCGTGCTTCTCGTTGGTCACAGTGTTGCATTATATAATTAATGGTGTTTGTATACATACAATATAAATGCATTTACGGTACATTTATTGCACAAAACAAATTGTTAATTTTATACCTTCTGAAAAAAGGAAAATTGAAAGACACACACACACACACACACATATTTATGACTAGCATTAAAATGCAAAAGTTTATTGCAATGAACTTGTACAAAATCCATTCGCTTTGGCGGCAAGATTGGTATCTCGGCGTCGCGGTGGCGTGACAATTCACCTAAACCGCACATCAGACCCAAGACTGCGTGCTAATAAATGTAACACAAAAAATAATAAATTTTGTTTAATACACAAAACTATTTTATGTATCTAGTATATTATAATAAAAAATACTTGCTAGCACGTTGCTAAAGCGCATATCTTTATGAAGAGCAATTTATTTGCCGGCCGAGTTCATAGTACAAGAAAGCATTTCCGCGCTCGCGTTGATCTTCATAATTTTGTTATGTCTAAGCAGAAATTAATTTATGCTCAAGTGCCGACGCCGAGCGGCATTGTATGTAGTTACGTGTCAGTGGGTGTGTGTGTGTGTGTGTGTGTGTGTGTTTCTGTGCACTGTGTGCAGGCGCTGATAAATCAAGTTCAAAAGCTCTTCGGCCGCTCTAATTGCAAATATCTTAGTTTCTTCTTACATAAATACATGTATATATAGGTACACATATATTGTATAAATAACGAAAAGTTATGTTGCAAACAATGAAGAAGCGCATTCAAGATGAGCATATATATGCTTGCATCTACTTGCATATGCCATACTAAACATTCCTGGATAATCTCTTTTTTTATTATTACTTTTAAATTATATTGTTCCGTGATGGCGCGCGGGCGAGTGCTGCTCTCTTTTAACGGCAAGGAATTTATTATATATTACATGTATGTGTGTACTTCAAGAAAACTGACATTTTACATTATAATATATATTACATTCGTAAATATTCTATATATTCCAGTGTAATACACCGATACACGCAAAAGCGTGCATATACAATGGAATTCCGTATAATTTGTATAACTGAAATACGAGTATTTTGCAGGAAGTTTTGTAGTCTGTACGACGCGCTATAAAAAAAACTTGGCTTTCGTTATCATAAACGTTAAATCTAGAGTAACTTGGACAAAGGGGTACTTTTAAATGTGCTCTATAAATATAAATTCCATACACCAGTATTTTTTAAGTATGTATTTATATAATATATACAATATATATGATAAATGTTTCCTTAAATCACCGATTTATCTGCAAAGTGTTTTATAAATTATGTGCTAATATAACTCATGAAAATTTCGTATAATGCGGACATACTCATTGTATTTGATATCTTTTCTTTAACTATATACTGGCCTACATTTAGTACTGCCTATAGACTACTGTATTTGGGTGCAATAAATTTAAAAACGATAAATATCATAAAATTCATGCGTGAAGTATATAACAGGTCATTCAGTAAGTCCGTAGGATAAGTAAGAGAAAAACCATTACTTGATCATTGGACTTACATTTGTTTCCATCAAGTATTTTCCTGAGTCATGTGAAGCCACGTCTCATCCATTGTCACATATCGACGATAGAATTCCATTTTACACTCCACTGAAGCAACGATTTGATGTTGTTTTTGGTCGACTGTGAGCACACGCGACACCCACTTTGCACAGAGCTTTCGCATACCCAAATGTTCGTGTAAAATGGTAAAAACACTACCATCTGATATCTTTACAATGTCAGCAAGCTCATTCACCTTCAATTTGCGATCGTTCATAACCAATTAGTTTGTTTTTTTTCTTTGTTTTCTGGAATAACAGCCTCATTTGGGCGTCCACCACATTTAAATTTAGCAATCCACTTCTCTACCATTTGTCTCGATGGAGAAGAGTTCGGATAATGTTTGTCAAGCCATTTCTTGGTTTCCAGTGTATATTTTTCATCTAAAAGCATTGCTTTATTAAAACTCAAAATTCACTTTTTTCTATTTTTTTCAAAAACCAATATTTCTGTACAACAAATGCTAAAACTCACGAATCAATAGTCAGATTGCTGTCAAATGTATACACGTACCTATTATCAATCATTGTTTGTGGAATGCTCAGTCACTCCTTCTTTAGCGACTCCATCAGTGCTTTTGAAATCGCTGCCCATTCGTCGCTGAAGAATGCCAAAAAGGTTTTCGATTGGGTTCAAATCTGGCGATTGTGCTGGCCACTTCAATAACTGAATCCCATTTCCTTAAAATCATTCCTTAACTCTTTGAGTCGAAAATCATTATTAGCCTTTGAAAAAAATATTTGAGATGGTTTTATTTTTTTAAAATAGGTTAAAATACAATAATTTCATATTTGGCCGAAAATTGTATAATTCGACTGGCTTTCGGGATCAAAAAAATCAATTTACATTTGTCCAAGAATTTCATAAACGTAATTTAGTATAATTCTGTATTTCTAATTCAAATTTATAAATTGGTACATAATAAATAATAAGTTCATTTTGGTCATTGGATCTTATTTTAGAATTTTAGATTTGGTATGGAAATGTATGAAGCAATTTCGATCTTTAGTTAGGCACAGATGAACTTTGCATTTTAAATTTGCGATCGTCCTCTGCAGGCATCATTCTTACAACGGGTCGCTTCATTTTCATTGCCGTTGGGATCCATCAAACCTAACGTCATTTATAGGTCGTACTTCTACTCAAATTTTTGAACGTGGTTATTCAGTCTCAGGCGTCTCACTTTGTAAAGATTGTTGTCTACGTTTTCGAGTTTTTGGTGACATCTCCGTAAGATATCTTCCCAAATTTAGTTTGAATACCAATATCATAACATCTTTCGGATTAATTTCATTCTTTTTCCTAATAATAAGTTAGTCAAACAAGTCCACACCACCCAATCAATTATTATACATATTCACAACGGCTGGCTGATCGATATCAACGTATTGCTTGATTTTCTTGTCAAATCTACGTACTACAGTTTCAGGGATCAAACCAAGAAAGTTAGAAGCAAGATGAACTGATTTATAGTCTTTCTATTTAACAATAACAATGTTACTATCGCGACTTATCATTTCATCGAAAGATCCTCTTCATTTTTTTTTAAATGAGAATCGGTGAGTAGTACGGGTCTGTTGATGACATGACATGACTGACGAGATGGATGTCATATCTAAACATCTTTTCCAGTAAATTCGGCTTTGCAAAAGCTTCATTGTACGCATTAGAATTTAAATGCCAAAAAACTTCATCATTTAATCCGAAGGAATTCGTTTGAATAAATGCCATCCTTTCATAGATTTCTTTGGGGATAAACTTAGAAAAATAGGACATTCGTGTTGCAACTTCTTCGTCAAACTCATCTGTAGTTTATCTATTTTGTTTCCAGTAAAAGTTTCGCGAAGAAATTGTATGTCCTTTTTCTACGTTACGTTTCATCTACAAACTCAATTAGAATGACTTCGTCGGCCGGTATCATCATCGGGGGGTCGGTTTCCACGTCTTCATCAAAATTCAATCTAAAACATTATATTTTTTCATAGAAAACATAAAATTTTCTCCAAATGTGTTTTTGTTAACATTGGTTTTCTTGCTGGTCTGTATAGCTTTTTAAACAGCACGTCGGCAAATAGTGCCAGAGTCGTTTTATCGTTTTTTATTAGTATTCGAGCACCACCCAAGCGTTTTTATAGATTTCTCCGTTTCATATTTTTTTAATTAGGCGTGATTTGACGGAATTGTTCATTCCGTATTTCTTAGCCAGTCCAAAAATACTAGATTTATAACGTAGTAATTTTAGTTGCTATTGCTATGTACAACACTGTATTTTAAGTAAAAAAAATAAATTTTGCAACCAATTGAAAGTGATAATGTCCAAATTTTCACGACTTTGGCGCATTAGTCAGGCTGAATTTGACTTGCGACTTAAAAAAAAACTAACTTGGTCAAATCGCACGATTGCTCGTGCAGAATTTCCAATGTGGCATGAGCTGCGAGGCACGTTGTGCCTTCCTATTAAAACCACATGTCCTTTGTGTCCAATTTATTCAAATTCAGGCCAAAAGAAGTTGGTAATGATTTACCGATAGAGCTTTTGTCATTGACGACGATGTCGTTCTGAATTAAATATAGACAAGGAATATGGAAATTTATCCACCACACTGCGAATAGTCCTATCAGTAAAACGATTATGGCAACCGTAAAATAGGTTAAGCGCGCAGAACACTAATTTAAAACAATTTTATCATTTGCACGTGTTTTTGAACGCTATATCAGTCCGATTTGACTGACTTTCAGAAAACAGTACAAAAGAGATGAATCAGAGCGCGCGGCGTAAATGATTCATCCATAATTCAATATTTGTATCAATAATGTACGGATGTCGAGTATGTCACAATATTGCATACTATGGCATGTTTGCACCACCGAAAACTGCAAATTAAATAATCGATGACGCAATAATTCCACAAACTCGAAATTCCAGTTCATCCGCGATCTAATTGATGCCAACTACAATAGGACACATCAAGGCTATAGATTTGTTTATAATGTCCTGTTAATCTAAATAACAAATTATCCTAAAGCATTTCAATTGTAAAGCCTAACTCCCGTCAAAATAAATTAGGCCCAATTTTTTAAAAAGTGTGTCACACTGCAAAAAAAATCTAAACTCCCCCGGTGTTTCTTTAGGGTCCCCCGCAACCGTATTACAGGCTCAATTAAACTTAATTGAGCACAGTACAAATATACGCGTCATCACATTTTCCTATGTATCCCTGTTTATCCCTGGTGTAAAAGCATTTTCGTGAACATATGTAGTAGACATTGTGCATGAACAACTCTTAACGACCCGAAGTTTTGTACTTACTGTATACTATATATATAAATACATAAGTAAATATATATATAGTAAGAATTTTGTATATAAGCACAAATGAAGGGTGAAATTGGGATAATGACTTTAAATCGTTTGCTGAAAGCGCAAAATCCCGGATCTTGACACAGTATTTTATATTTTCTAACATATATACAATTTAAGTTTATGTATGTGATATATTCATGGAACCCCCAGGGATGCTAATTGCTCAAGGACGAACTCGTTAGTTTGCATTGCATTTAACATAAACTTGCATTTTGAATTGACTATTATATACACTTTTGATATATACATTTTTATCAAATTACATATAATCTCCATATAAAGGTTGTCGATTTGTAATATATAAGATGAACACGTGCTGCACAGCCGCCGCATCGTGCGCCTTATTACAAGTGCACTTCCTTTACACGCGCACAATTGCATCATGCCATTTTGTCTGCGAAGCGCATACACTCGAAATGCACTTTAAAGACGTGCTCGCGCGCCTCTCGTTTATCGTACGATCGAAAAATGGTTTCACCAAAACTGGTTTTTTTACACACACACGTGAGAATGAGAGAGAAATACCTTGGCTCGCACAGAATCCATATGCGCGGAATGCAGGAGCCTTTGCACATGCGATATCCGCAAAAGGCACGAGCACAGGCGATTTTAATGATCAGATCTTGCCGCTTTTTTTCCTTGGCTTGCGCAGACGACCAGTGCACGCGCGATCGGCCAGTATATGAATCACTTAAATGTTAAAACCACGCGGTCTTCCATGTGCGATCACGCGTGCGTGCCAATTTATTCGGCTACTGGTTTTATGGTGTGTGTTTTTTTTATGCGCACACCCGTTCGGACAGACGCAAAGTTATGTGCCATGTGCTTTTCTGGATGTGTGCGCATGCATTCTCGGATTTTGTCTTCTTCTTCTGATGTGAGTCAAGCTTGAGTCAATGATCGCATGATCGAAATGCTAGATTGACAATTAAATATATATCAAATTATCTAAATTTCACTATGTAACATAGCTATATATATATAATTAATGCGTGCGCAAGTGGCTTGCAAGAGAAGAGTACACACGAACTTGCAATTACAAAGGAATTCTTGTGTTTGTTGCGAGAATGTTCTAACGGCATTCCGCATTCGCAGACTAACAGAGATAATTCGTGAATCGGTGAATCTTTCCATTGATCGAGACAAGAATATATACATTTAAAGAAAAGGTTGCGATCTTATATGCATTTGTTTATCTATCTCTCTATAGACACACAATTAAAACAATAATGATATAGGCGTGAGATATTTACAGATATCAGCATCATCTCACCCACAGAATGTGAATTGTTGCAAAATAAACTGTTTTATTTATTTTGAATTTGTATTTAGGTACGCAGATGTACATACGCACCAATTTTCAATAATAAATTGTGCAATTGCAGGAATCGCGGTGACTTTTATGGATAATCCATAAATAATAGCCGGCTGTGCTATATTGTATAAAACACCTTCCATATTTTGTGGTACTGCTTGTATTTCTATAATACCGCACGCGTGTTACCGCATAAAAACCACAAACACTTTGTTTACTATTGTATAAATGGATATATGTACTATTTTACAATGTATACACAGCAGACCAGGATCCAGGTATAGACCACCAATACACACACAAATAAAAATATACGTAATATACACATTTTCGAGTATGCACAGCATTCAAAATTAACAACCGCAAAATAATAATCTGTTTCTATTATTGTTAGGGCATACTCAACAATAGCCGCAATTTTGAACACGTACTTTTATGGATCAATAAAATTTGAACGCATGTTTGCAATTGTATAATGATGAGAGAGCCGGTATTTTGTTAGGGGCTCGTGGCATAACTAAAAAAAATAATTTTAAATTTATTGGTATGCGTGGTTTATTTGAGTATTTGTTTTTAATAATCGTAATGAATATACTAAAAAGAAAAATGAAAAGCCTTTTATAAACAACAGCAAAAATTAACATTTTTTTTTTACATTCAATATCAATTTCAATTTTATTGCTTTGATTGAAACTACTCAACTAGAAATTAAAATTAGTATGCAAATGTATCCCTTTTAAACTAGGCCGATCATTGAAAATGCGCATGTTGGATTTTGTGTTTATTTAAACAAAATCACGTCACGTGATCAACGTCAAAAAATTTCACGAACTTTACCGAAGTCATGGTCCTTTTTGGTACCCTCCTCTAAATCAATTTCCAATGATAAAAGTTGTCTTTCGAACAATTCAAATTTTATGTCTATCACCACGACTCATTTGGGCTAACAGGATAAATTAAGACACTTTTTAATTGGAATCGTTAAGTAATTGCATTTTTCAAAATTCTATAAAATCCTTTTTTAAAATTCTATTTTTGTATTAAAAAAATCCGATTTATTTTTGTGTGTGTGTGTTTTTTTTTAAATAAAATAATAAAAATTATTTTAATTTAACAAAAGACGAAAAAAAAATATATATTTGAAATAATGTGGTTGATGATGATGATTTAGACTCCATGAATTGGACCATTGTTGTACAACCCATGAGTGGAGTCGGTAGTCATCCGAAAACCTACCAGACCTCTTGACATAATCTGCTATCTCATCGAGATCCAAGAATGAGTAGCATTGAGCGGTTAAGTGCAGAGCACTCAGCTAGGAAGGTTATGGCGGATTGAACTTTTATGTAAATAAACAATTTCACAAAATAAATAGAAAGTCCGAAGATTGATCGCTGCTTTGTTGTTTTTTAGAACATAATTTGTTTTTTACTTTATTTTTTTACAATTTAATAATTTTTATGAATATGACCTACACCCACAGAAAACTTGAGGCTATATTGCTTTCTAGGCAATCTTGTGAAGCAAGTCAGGCACTTTTGCAAAAATGGATTAAAACGAATTTCGTACAGTCATCAAACATTTCTGGATGGATGGGAAAACGACGACTGAGATACGAAATATTTTGCAGAAAGTTTATGGCACGTCCACACCTCCATTTTCGAGAATTATTTTCTGGGTGAGCGAGTTCAAACGTGGCCGTACGAGCACCAAGGATAAACCTCGCAGTGGACGTCTAAAATCGGCCACAAATCAAGAAATGGTCGACAAAGTCCATGGTTTCGTATTAGCCGATCGATGAGTGAAGTTCCGCGAAATAGTAGAGACCACGGACATCTCATATGAACGTGTGCAAAATATCGTGCACGAACATTTGAGCATGAGGAAGCTGTCGGCGCGATGGGTGCCGCGTTTGCTGACTGTGGACAACAAGCGAAATCGTGTGACCACTTAGAAAGAATGTTTGGCCTTGTTAAAGCGTAATGCAACGTATTTTTTCGCCGATTCGTGACCGTGAACAAAACAAACTACACACCAGAAACCAAGTAGCAGTCGAAACAGTAGACTTTTCCAGGCGAACAGCCCAAGAAGGCAAAGACTGTCGCATCGGCTGGAAAGGTCATGGAAAAATGTGCTCTTTCACCACGAAAACGCGCCTGACCATTCATCCCGAATCGCAAAGGCTAAATTGGTTGAATTCGGCTACGAGGTGGTGCCGCATTCCCAGTACTCCTGGCCCCGTGCGACTTCTTTTTGTTCACATACATGAAGACTTGGCGCGGAGGCAAGCGCTTTACGTCAAATGAGGAGGTCATCGCCGCCACTAAAGCTTATTTTGCAGAGTTCCCGAAATCATATTTTTCTATATTTCTATATTTTACTATATTGAAGAACGTGTAACACTGCAACTAATGCATTTAGTGCATTTTGTTGTGTTTATATGTATATGTTTCCGCAATAAAGCCTATTTCTATATTTCAGTATCTTTGCAAAAAAGAATCCAAGACGAATTCATCAATCTTCTAAAATAGTACAAACTATTAAATATATATTATATACGGATAAATTACCGAAAATAATTAATTAAACGTCCAAAATTACTTTCACAAATTAATGGAGATATTACAGAAAGGCACTTTCTCTCCCTCTGTGCATCAGTGCAAAATACCAAATCATTTTCAGTGTGGTGATACAAACATGATAATTCAAAATAACGTCATTATATCACTCCTATACAACGCGTCGACATCAACAAGAAAATCAACACTCAACAGAGCTGACGAACATAATTCAATTAGTTAGCAGCTCGTCAAGCAATCAGCCGAGCACCGCCTTTGGTGCATATTCCTGTGTTCGCCGGTCGTTCGTCCGGATGACAAGATAATTAATTATCACAGACATGTTTGCGTCAACCACCCGGCCACCAGCAGCAGCTCTATATCTGATTCAGTGCCACCATCAGAAGGTGTTGTACATTAATAAAGCACAAACGAATTACATTAAATCTTATGTACATAAATACAATTGATGTATTTATAGAGATATCCAAGCAAAATGGAATTAAGTGATTGTAAAGTTTTCCGTTTTTTTGTTGCTATTGTCTATTTATATACATACTGTACTTATGTATATATATATTTATAAATTGTGTAAACACGTGAGCCTCCGGCACCGGTGAGCGGTCACGTACTTAGTTTAATTGATTGCCATAGGCGCGCGCGTACGCACACATTTACTCACATTTTAAATCATCGCATTTTATAAATGTGCTCGTATAGTAATGTTTGCTCTGTCCGAGCCCGCGTAATAAATGTTATTTTATGTTTCTTAAGAAAAAGAAGACAACAGGCTAGAAACACAAATAGCAATGCACTATGTGCAGCAGAGACATTACACCAGCCAAGTGAGAATAAAATGGAAAATAATTTGATTTTCATTTTAATTCGACTGGCACCACACGTTCTTGCAATTTTGCAGTGTGCGGAAGTAATAAATATGCTGGCGCCTCCGAGTTCTATTGTATTGCATATATACTATATATAACCAGTTTTACTAAAAGATTCTTATTATATTATGTATATAACGATATATCCTAACGACTCATTTGATCGCATATAATTTATAGTTTTTATTACAGTCATTTTATCTTTTAGTATCTCTCGTTTTATGTGCCTAATCAAAATCGATTCTTTTAAGTGTATTCTCGACTATCACACATCACACTCAAACCCATACACACATCATAATAAACTGACTATTCGGTGAAATAAGGTTCAAATTACCAACATCCTTTCTATGTCAATGCTCGGACCACACAGGCAATTTAATGTGAATTCTTTGTCAAAATGAAAGCACCATTTTGGGTGAGTGCTTTTATATTTGGAATATATAAGAGATTTATTTTTATACGTGAAAAAGGAAAGATTACTCGTTAGGCTAACAAGCTGGGAAAAATATGTATGTATTACAAGCCAATTTTCTTTGGCCTACATTTGTAATGTGTGTGTTTATGACAAATTTGTGGACATAATAATTAAGTATATTCAGCGGTATTTATAGAAGCATAAAGGAGAAAACCTTTTAAAATATAAAGATTTTATATAATAACGCATTGATTGATATATTTTTTTAAGTATTACTTAGTAAAAAGTTTTTGGTTATTGTTAACAGATGTTTTTTCTTATGTCATAATTTGTTGTTGTGGATTTTGTTGGAAGTTAAAATTGAAAAAATGGGATGAAAATTTCAGCAATTACATTAAGAGCAAGATCTACAATTCAAACAATAATTAATCGCTATTGAGATACAAAAACATTGAAAAACAAAGTCAGGAAGTGGCTACCTGAAAAAAGTTACTTGCTAGAATCAAGTACAGGAGTAAAAGTCTGACAAGAAACTATCAGAAATGTTTTACGTAAGGAGTGAAGCACTTTGACTAGTCCGTAAATGATAGCTCTAAAACATGGTTTTTGAACGCTTTACCCCGCTTCTTCAGGCGATGCAAATTGTTGACCACGCAATTTATCTTTGATTGTTGGGAACAGGAAGAAGTCATTGGGTGCCAAGTCGGGACTTTAAGGCGGATGGATGACCCATCAATTCGATGTTTTGAGTGTCCAAATAGTCACTAGTTTGACGTGTTGTGTGTTGGCTCGCATTGTCGTGATGCAGAATAATTCGCCAAAGAAATGGTCGTATACCACGTTGAATTGACGGTCCTTTGATTTTTTAGAGCCACAGTCGCCACATGACCGGTTTTCTTGAAGAAACACGCCACCATTTGCTTCCCAATTCTTCGAGTTCGCCTTTTTTTGAGCGTCCGTCAATTTATGTGGAATCCAACGCGAACATAGCTCACGCACCCCAAATGTTGATGCAAAATCTTATGTATGCTAGTCGCCGCTATGCCTAGGGTTTGCTCTATCTCGATATATGTCACATGACGAACTTGCTCAATCAGTTTTCGCACAGCATCGATGTTTTCTGGCACAACTACCGATTTTGGACGACCTTCACGTGGTTCGTCCGTGAGTGAACGACGACCACGATTAAAGTCGTTGAATCACTTTTTCACAGTTCTATAAAATGGTGCTTCATACAATGTTTTTAGCTCATCAAAGCACCTTTGTCTCAATAATCCATGTTGAAAGTTATGAAAAATGATCGCTCGAAAATTTTCGCGAGATAATTTTCATTTTTTTCCAAACACAAAATGTTCAACCTACTGGTAACACAACAATTTGAAATGTCAAAGTTTCCAGTGGACGTGATCGTTTACACCTGGCAACACTAGTAGTGCCCCTCGTAATATCCAAAAAACTGTTATTTAACTGAAGGAAACATTCATGACGAAACCTTTAAAAAAAACACTTCATAAAGTGGCGGCATGCAATAAACCCCACTGAATTTGATACAAACGAATTTACAACAAGAGACATTTATTTTTACGAATTTTTAACAGAATTAATTGGTGTCTCATCAAAATTTGTACGAAAATCCTTAGGGTCAAAAACTCAAAATTTGTACGAAAGTCGGCGGGATGAAAGTCCATTGTTGGAAAGTTCTACAAATTACGTGCACAAGGTAGTTAATTCGCAAAAGTCAAAAGTCAAAACTGACAGCGGGTTGAGTGTCCGTGGGGCGAAAGTCCTATTACCCATAAAGTTATAGTAAATGCCATAAAACTCTCGAATTTCGTATTTCATCGTATTTCGATATTCTCAAAAAAAATACATTTTCCAATTTTTTGACATTTGTTTATTTGATTTTTTATTATTTTTTTTTACTATAAAAAAGTGAAGAAAACAAACTTTTACAGAATTTCTGAATTTGCCCTACATTATTACGAAGCTCTTTTGTTTTATATTTATACAGCGTCTTCCAATAGGGACTTCCGAACTTTGACAGTTGATAGCAGACATATTGTTGAAGCTACATCTGTCAAATTTGCTGTCATTTATTCAGTTTGTTTTGCCAAATCACCATGGACGGATATACCGTTCAACAACACGTGCAAATGATAAAATTGTTTTTATCAAAATTAGTTTCTGTTCAACGTTCACCCATTTTACGGTCTCTATATTCGTCCTAGCGATATAACTATTGGCAGTAAACAATCAATCAACACCCGAACGTCGACGAAACGGAAGATCTGCGAAAAAATCGCCGCTATCCGTGAAAGTGTACAGGAGAAGCCAAGGCAGTCGATTTCGCGATACAAGAACTAGGTACAAAATTCAACAAAAGTAAACGTCCCGTGGAACAGTCGGAAAATCACCATAATTTTCATACAAAAATCTTCTTAAGCGATTAGGCCCATGCCTGGATGTATGGGTATGTCAACAAACAAAATTACCGAATTTAGGACAAAAACAATCAGAAAAGTCCCGCTTGCGGCAATCGGTCCATATTTCTTTGAGGATGGCCAAGTCATCACCGTCAACGGCGAGCGCTATAGGTCAATGATTACCAATTTCTTTTCGCCATGATCATCTCAAGTCGAAGTGAAGTGAACTGGACGCCGAAATCGTTCGAAATTCAGCCTGAATTATGCACCAGAGTTATGGAAAATTGGACATTTCGGATACGCGCCATCCATTCGCTAGCCATAGCCGAGTGGGTTTCCGCGTTGGCCTGGCTTATGGGAGGTCGCCGGTTAAATCCCGGCCGGCAGACCGAAGTGTTTTTCGAATGTAGCACTTTAAATCAGTAGGTCAATGAATCCGGTGTGCGGCATCGCACATTGGCCTTATATCCCACAAGGGATTACAGTATCCAATGAGAAGGAGGGATACAATGATCGAAGTGCTCGTAAGAAGTTTTGGATAAACAAAATAAATAAAGTTAAAAGATTGGTCTACGCTAAAGAGCATTTAAGCAATCGAATGGAATTATGTAATCGTGGTATTTTCACTGATGAAAGTAAATATAAAATATTTGGTTCGGATGGGAAATTAAAAGTTTGGCGTAAGCGTAACGAAGAGGCTAATAAGATAAATATTTGTTGATTGAAATTTAATTATTCTTATTTTTTTATAAATAAATTTATAAGATCTAAGAACTGAAACAACTTATGAAGAATACGAAACTAAGAAGAAATCTATTTTGTTCTTTTTTAATATGGCGAAAACCATTTAGCAAATTATGCTTTTTGGTCATTAAAATTTGTAAGTTGGAAATGACTAAATCGTAATATTGTATTCAATTTAGCAATTAGTTGATCATTATTATTACAAATATATACAGTTGAAAATGATTAAATAGTAATATTGAAAACCATTTATGAATCAAATTTGCAAAATAATAATAAAAAACTATTTAGCAAACAAGTCTATTTGGTCATAATTATTTGAAATGTCTACAATTGAAAATGACTAATTAGTCATATTGAAAACAATTTAGCAAATTATGCTATTTGGTAACTTACATTTTACTGCTAAAGATTATTTTAAACTATTTAGAAAATTAGAATGACCAATGTCAGGAAGTAATATTCTTCAAATTAGTAATCAGAAAATGTGATTTTTACAAAATAGCAATTCTAAGCACAAATTGATTTAGCTTTATCTGTTATTAAATAGCAGTAACTACCAATTGGCACATGTTACTACTAACGATTTAAAACTAAATTGCATATAATATTACCAAATAGCAAAAAGCAAAAGCGAATAAAAATAATAGCTGATTCGTTATCAAAAATTAATAAATTGTTAAAATTACTATTTGGAAATTCGTGTGACATGTGTGTGATATGGTCATTTTGACCATTTGGCAAAAAATAATATTCATAATCCGAATTTAGTGACTATAATAAAATAAACAATTTAGACATTATGACTAATTTGTAATAAAACAAGTTCAAATATCATATTATGACCAAAATTTAACAAAAATAGCCATCTTAGTAAATAATTGATACTTGGGTTAACTATATTCTGTGATTGCGAAAACGCACACAGAATTTTAATAAAATCATTTGTTTTATTTTATACATTATATGTAATCTCCCTTTCATAAAACACACCACGCACATACACTAATATTTGTGCAACAAGCAAATTTGCGGTCCAAATTACCGTTTCCCGTAAATAGAAAAACATTAAGCATACGTATTTGTGTGTTATTGTCAAATACAGACCGAACTCGTAATCTCATCTCTATATATTTTATATTGCCTCCGTTGGTAAGAATGACTAATGCAGCACCACACTGTACATAAACCACCCTCTAACACAATAAATTCACATAACTCTAGTTAATAATGCACGTATGCAAGAGTTCCTTGTGTGTGTGTCGTGTCCTGTCTGTCTATCTGTTTGTGTATTACGCGTATTACATAGAAAGCCGGCTGTAAATAATGGGGCTAAACCAAACAACCACCACCTTCGCATTATTAACTATTCGAAATGCAATTGCGGTGCAAGTGTATGTGTGTCTGTATGCGTGTATGCGCGTTTACAGTAAATTTACGAAAAGCAATTAAGCGTTTCTCTTGCGGATATAGCGTTTGAGCATAGACTTGTGTATTAAGGGGTGGGTTTTATTGAAAGTTCCATGTGTGCACATAAATTGAGTGAATTACATAATAGATAATAGGAATGTTATTCATGCATATAAACTATCTATATATGTTCGTTTGTTTAGAAATGTATGCAACCGCAAATATATAAGAAAGCAGTTTGAAAAAACTATTTTGTAATTTTTTTCAATAATGCATTTATGCTAATGTATTATTTATTGATTTCAACATTTTTTTAAACAAAAGAAAAAAAAACATTATCGCAAACTATGTATATTCAAGTTTTAAGCATAAGCGACACAATTAACGGACTCGTAAACATCGCAATGTAATGACAGGGGTTCGTGTGCGCACAGATGAAAAAAAACGATAATTTTATTTTCCCAGGCTCGAAAGGATTCTGCATGCGGTTCATGATGCACATTTTATTTATATCTCGTTTTGGTCGAGTGCATTCAAAGTGGTGATGCATCTGGTTTGATGGAATGTATTATGCAAGACTTTTGAAAAGGGTGAATACGATTAAAAAATATGTCGCCCATTCTTAAACATATTCCTCACCCACGAGAATATACCGTTTTTCGCACATTTATCTACATTTTCTATGGACTGACCTTGAAATTCCTATCTACAGTGCGCAACCTATTCTCTTTTCAACTAATTGCATTATTAACACTTTGAGCGCGCCAAGAATGCACAATTCTTTATCCGTTGCACTCAACAGTCAACATAGATGTAAACCATTCATTATACTCTTTGCTGTATATGCGCCTAACACGACTGTGCGCGCTTACACTGTATAATTAGTATTATCACATGAATTAATAACACAAATTCTCGAAGATGCATATTATAAATGCGTATATATATATACTTAGGGAATATTTTATATCTAGCCCAACTTCGCCAGACTAGAATCAGAGAAAGAGTTGAGTGTTCGCGCACCTAAAGACATTCCGCACCGGTTCATCTAATGTACACATATACGCATGCATACACGCACGCATATACACCTCTAGAAACAATGCACTTAATCATATTTTTACCACATTCCTTAGGCGCTCCGAGAAAACATACATACATATAAAGGCACGACATAAATGTGTATATATATACGATATATGAGTATATGCAAACTGCACAGGCATATCAAACAATAGCGCACTCTCATCCAATTAAAAGTTTTGCTAGACTCTAAGTGCATTGCATAAATTGCATAATAATTATCGCCGTGCTTGCACTCACATAAACATACATTATTAAATAGTTCCTATATGTATATTGTAAATGTATAACGTGGTTATGAGCTTTTACGATTGTTAGAGAATATTCTTAGTGTTTATGTAGAATCAAATGTTGGCAGATTTTGTCCATTACTTCCGGGTTATACAATTTGTCATTGAAGGAGGTCTCCATTGCGCCTAAGGTACTGCAATCAACCTTTCTCAATTTCGCCTTCATTATCGCCCACAAATTTTCAATTGGGTTAATATCCGGCGAATTTTCGACGAAATATATTTTTTTAATTTTGAATGTGTGACATGGAACCAAATTTTGTTAAAAGATTGAGCAACAGTGTTTTTCCATCAATTTTAGCATTGGAACAGCATTATTCATCAACACATCATCATCCCAAAAACTGTGCATAATGGACCAACACCATACCAATTAAAGCAGCCTCAATTTTTTTTAATGGGTGTTTAACAGTTTGAACAGTGTGTTTTTTTTGTATTGGCTCACGCACTTCAAAATTTTCCAGCATTTAAATTTTTGGCGCATGCCAAACTTTTGACCTTCATTTTTGCCGTTAATAACTGTTTTTTGTACGGCCTACGTGCAGATCTTCCAACAGTCTTTTCCGCGCACGGTTGACGGATGGATCAATGTCAATTCTACGGGCCTCAAACTTACTTGGCACTCAATTTGTCTCTATTTCAAAGATATTGCCAACATTTTTTATTTGGTTTGTTTAAAATAGACTTTTAGAGCATTTGAAAAGGTTCTTTTAGAAAATAATACGTTGTTCCCATTAATTCGCGCAATACTGTTGTTGAATGCTCGACTTTTTCACACAAAGTGGACAAAACTAAAAAATGCAATTCATTTAGGTTTTTTTTTATAATTTTAATATTTAATGTTCTTTACGTTTCTCCACTTTCTATTTTATATGTGTGTTTTTAATAATAAATACCTTTAAAACCTCATACAGTTTGATTCTTCCGGTTGCATCCTTAATATGAGGCAGTAATTAAATATAAAATATTAAATATATGATTTTCAGTAATAAATATAATGGTTGTTATTCTTTTAAATGTAAAATTAGAGGAAATCCAATAAAATCGACTACTACACTACAAAATTTCTTGACTTTTATAAAACATTCCTTAAAAACAATGGTGCTTATATTAACGATAAAAATAAAATGTATACTAAAATATTATTTCGGCTATGCATAACATACACTATACTAACATATAACTCACTATCAACTTGCAATTAAAATTGTAATTAAAACTTCACTGTTTTCTATTGTTCTGGAACTTCATACTAAGAAGATTTCGTTTTAAAATAGTTTTTTTTGTGTATTATGTATTATCCAATTAATTTTTTAACAAATTTTCCATTCTGAAATATGAGTTTTATTTGATTTTAAATGTAGGATTACTTGCAAAGTTGAAGAATTTATCATTATAAACAAATATATATTTTATATAGGTAAAATTGAAGATATCTGCCGGATATGTTTTACGCATTTAACTAACCACTTAAAAGTTTTGTCGTAAGCATCATAATTCATTCCTGAAGCTATGATATTTGAAATTTATAATAAGAATACGTGTGTTATGTAGAATTTATGATCTGTAAATCTTGGAAATGGAAATATATTCATGTAGGTTTATTACTTTTTAAAATTCTACTTCTGACCGCAGTAACTAAATCCCATAAACGTAAATATTATATATAAAGATTTGAAATAGATTTTTGAATTATGCTAATAGTTTTGCGCATGCAGTCAATGTGAAATGTGCAGGATTGATGGAAACAATATTTTCAATATTGACCTCGCAATATGTCTTTGTATTGCTGAAGTTGCAAAGTTTGTAAATTATTATTAATATTCAATATAATATAATCTGTTTGATGGTGACCGAAATTCTCAATGGAATGTGTTCAGATATATTAGCATTGATTAAATCAATTTATTTTTCGTTTCGGGCTGAACTTAATCATTTAAAAAATTAACTCTAAATATAACAACATACAAATATAATTGATTTCAATCAAGATCTGCATATGCTAACAATATACAAACAATAAAATAATATATACAAACCACAAGAGTTGGTAAAATAAACAGCTCGTTATTTATGCAATCGTTCTATGCATTTTGACGAATGATATTTCAATTAGTTGGTGAAAATCCAGAGTTTGGCCGAAGTTATCTCAACACATAAATAAATAGTATGCGCCAGTCAAAATGTGCATCTATATATAATATAATAAATAATTTACATTCTGTAGGCGGCACTTTATTGAATGTATATACAATAAATTGATGAATTATGAATACATCGGTAAATCATTCTTTCAAAATATTTTATTTATAGAATGCATTTTATTTACATAGTTTTCTCTGTATTTGTTATTCATTTCTGATAGAGAGCTTTGTGCCAATAATAAATCAATAAAGTAGAGCAGAACTTCAATCTTCCATTAAATGCATATAAAATGATTATGAAAAACATATACAGGGTTAGGCCATAATTTCTTTGTTCCAAAATAGTTTTTTTAATAATTCAAAGACAAAAATATATACAAAAATAATTAAATTGTCACTTTGACACTGACACCACGATCAATGAAAACGATTAGAGAGCGTCCATCAGCTGTAACGACAGCCTACAACATTACATGGACTTGATATTGCTTTCTGGTAGCCAACCGTTGGCTCAAATTTTCGTATGACCTCTCCGTTAAGTAAACGCGATCATTTTGAAAATTTTCATATTGTTCAATTGGGAAGTTTTTCTCGCATGCTTCTTTCCGATATTTTCAGGTCTTAGCCATTTGATTGCCACTTCGAAATTGGAATGGTAAATGTTTGGTGGACATTACTTATTCCTTAATTCTCATCCAATTGATATATATGTATGTATATATATTATGTATATGTATTTAAGTCCAATTTTTTTTTCCGCCGTTAGACTCGAACCAGCGACTGTCGGATCCAAAAGCGAAGAGCACTGAGCCAAATCTGTAATAATACACTATTCAAACATTGATGCATAATAATAAATCTTTTTAAAACAGATTATTGTAATATAAAGATATGAAATGTATAGCTGAAAAAAGATTAATTCAAGAAGAAGAATTTTCCTTACATAGAGATGCTTTTCATCCTTTAAACCGAGAAAATCATTTCCTCTTAAGGGGAGTTCGAAGGCCCGAAAACGTAACATAATTTCAGGATTTTTTTTGTACAGACCTGCCAAGTGATTTAAAACGAAAAATCCAACAACAAACTTTACCTAGTATTCCTCTTTTTTCTTTTGCTTTTACGTTAAAAAATATTGATAATATATTTTTGTAAAAACGCTTCCTGAAGGCCCCTTAAAATAAATAAAATTTAATTTGAGCCGTCAAACATCGAAATCTGTTAAGTCGTTGAAGCGGAATATCATGTACAGCGATCAAAAAAATGTGTTTCGAGAAAAACGCGTTTAAAGTTTGACAAAGAAAAATCAGATATTCCAACACCATACAGGGTCCCTTCCTCATCCTCAAAGAGCATGTTTTGCTGCGCCTAGTTTTTCAATTCTGGCTTTTTTTTTGTAAACTCCGAGAGTTTCTCTTCCGCTGACTTCACACGCCGGTCGTCAGTCTTCGCAGTTTGTCCCGATGACGATTCCAAATGTCTGCATAGTTTTTAATATGCAAGATAGTTTGTTCGCCACAATTATGGTGTTTGGGTACCAGTTTGCACAGACAGAGTTGAGGAGAGCTTAGAATGTTTTTGTATCACCGTCGCCGATATATGTAGCATATTTCACGTCGTGCGATTTTGATCGACAAAACATTTCCTTCATACAATCTACCTCCATCTTACCAGCACTTCCAGTGTGATCTATGCTGCAACAAAAAAAACCGTCAACTAGAACCTCCACTTAAAGTACTTTAAATGGCTCCTTTAGTAGTACTGAAATCAATACCTTAAAAAAGGTCTAACCCTGTATATTTATTTGCATTACATTTTCAAAGTTAAGTGTCCCTCCAAATTTTTGTATAACCTTCCAAATCAAAAGTATTTGCCAGCTATCTCCTCCGTTTGGGGACCAAAATGTCCAAATTGTCCAACTATTTTAGAATTTGTCCAAAATGTCCAACTTGTCCAATGTTTTTATAAAAAATAAAAAAACAAATCTAAATCACTTGGGTGCGGTGTATTACTTTCAGTGAATTTCATTGTAATAAACGCACTGAATACGTTTAATGATTTTAGTATTCAAAAATTCAATTTTGAAAAGATAAATTAATTAAAGCTGCAAAATGAGGAGGAATCCTGAAACTTACGAAAGATGAGATTTTATGGGCACTCAAATGTTGCAAAAATAATTATTCAAACGAATGCTTGCAAACTCAAACATTGCAGTAGGATATTCTATGTTAGGCACCAAAATAAAGTTCATCAATCAAGTTCGACGAGACAACAAACTGCCAAGTGAAAAAGCAGTACGATGGATACGTACCAGTACGAATCAATTGCATTATCATCATCAATCATTATTGTGGATCTTTGTTTATTGGGCATTGCGATATACATTTTTTTTGAGTTCACAAATAAACGAATTAAAAAAAATTGGCTTGGATATTCCGAATGTGAACAAAAAAAAAATCACAAAAAAATTTCTGAATAAGATATTTTGGACATTGGAGCATGTACATTCCACCCAATACACAGCGCTTTTTTTCTGTTTTTTTTAGTGCATTTCTTTTTCAAGCACAGCATTTCGCATTTGTAAATTTGAATTCGGACTTAGAAACCCAGTTCATGTGATGGCGTGTCAGGAGCAGATGACTAAGTTTGAAAATGGTTCTTGTAAGAATTTTGCACCAGTGGAACCACCTTAAATTTTTTTTTTTTTAATTCATACACAAAGAAAAAAGGCTTTATGGACATTCAACATTCACATTATCACTTCATGCCATGGATTACGAAATGAGTTACATAAGAGGTGTCAAAATATCTGCAAGACCATCTGCCACATGATTTAATATTCTTATCAGATCTTCGATGTTTAAATCCGAAAAACAAAATGAAATCCAAAGCTCACCAGTTTATCACAGATAAGATTAAAAGCTATTACAAGATTTATCAATCTCAAGTTTCGGACGTTGATCTAAATTTAAATATTTATGTTTACTGGTCTCAACGGAAATGGTTCTCCTGAACGTGTTTTCAGTTTAAATAAGCATGCATTAGACCATAAGGAGTCTGACAAAAGCTCTGGACTTAAATGCTGCACAAATTAGAGAAGCTGTAATGAGAGGTAAGGAACAAATTGCATTTTCAACTAAATGCCATAAATACTAAACTTATTTTTTAACAATTTTATTATTTATTTAAATAAATGTTCTATTACAAATTGTGTACCTTTTTTTGTCATAAATTTTATTTTTGGTCGTTGTAGGCCTGTTTTAATTCTGGATACCATGTATTGATTAACAACATTTAATATTAACTACATTTATTAACCAAAATCAAGATGTTAATCAAACAAGCCAATCAACTGTTTACTATATGCCAAAGTATAATGTTCCAATTATCCAAGCTGTCTTATCAATTACCAGTTTTCACACTCTTTCAATTTCAATTACAGCAAATCTATATGCACGCGCTCAAGTACCGTAATGTAAGCAATATTTTAGCATATTTATCATAATAATTATGTATATTCGCACTCGGTGTGTAATTATAATAAGATATATAATCGTGAGCACGTGAAATGTCATTGTACACTTGTACAGGTGTGCTCGCGCGCATACGCACTCGCTCTTGAGTTATGTAATTTACATTTTTGTGCCCGCGGCAATTTTGATTTTATCAAGTGAGGATCATGTTTCATTTTGCATTGTACAATGTAGAATTTGTTCAACATCATCATGCTCACAATAATATTATGTCATTATTTGCATTCATGCTTTCAGTATAGCTCAGCTGTGTGTGTGCGATTTATTATATTTTTTTTTTAGTTGTTTTACAAACATAACACTTTTGTATACACAATACAAAATCCTCTGATATACATAAATTATGATATTTTCAATGTCAAGAACATTTTTATTACAAAAGTAATTATACATATTTATTAGACATTATAGTAAAATATATTCAGACAGGAATTTACCACATCGAAATAAATATCGATTTAGTTGTGCGGTGACAATAATATCGACCGCGTACATGTTTACCATCAGACTTTTGCCAATATTTTATTCATGGCTTGTCTTGTAAATTATATAAACATTGTCGCGTGTACATAGAACAAAAGATCAATACTATAGTAATATCTATACCTGGTATACTAACTATAGTTCAGGCTTAGGTTTATTTATTATTTATTATGCTTACCGCTGTTTTATTTATATAAAACTTCTTGTGGCCGGTCGGTGTATTTATTAATTTATTAATATTAGTACATGTATGAATATTGTATATGTACATATTACTTTCAGAACATTTGAGTTGGCATGCAACCGTCTACAATTATAATTTAATTTACCTGTAAAGCTCCTGAACTTTGAGACTTGTTTATTTTTGTTTTGTTTTAGGGTAGGTCTGGTTCCCCATTTCGTTCAATTTCTATAAAATAATAATTCATGAAACTCTTTTATTTAGAAACGCACACGTTTTCGAGGCATTCATAGAAACTATACGAATTTTATATACAGAAAAACAAATAATAAACTAAAATCATTAACCTTTTACAACTGTGTACACAATATACCTTTAGTATTTTTGTTTCGTTGTTGGTATGTGTACACGCTTCTTTTTTTAACATTTCGAAGTTATTCTTTCAATTAATTTATTCTGTTATTTATCACATTGCGTGCGATTGATCCTGCGCACAGATAATGATTATAATAAACTTTATTCTCTCTCGTTTTATATATACGTCGTATGTATGGTATGTGTATATGCTGCACTATTTTTTCTACATCTTTCTCTTTCTTTTCCATAAAATGAATTATATACATTTATGAACATTTATATATAGGCGGCCAATGAGCATTTTACATATATTATTATAGTATATACATATAAATATTAATAGAGCTTGTTTATTTTTATTTTATTTTATGTATATTGTGTATGTATGTTTTATATAGATATTTATAATGTTTTGAGTAATGTGGAAGAACTTTGTGACGTGGCTCTGTTGTGTTTGGTCTTTTATTGAAGAATTATGCACACTCATATTTTCTCACACTTGAACATCGCATTTGTTATTTATTCAGCGATTATGTTTAACTATGTAGTTATATGTTAGTGTACTATATATATATAAATACCAACATAAGGATGGAATTTGTATATGAATATACTGCATTTTTGCTTTAATTTATTAAATGCATCGTTTGTGCAATTAATTATGTGCAGGTTGATTGTCGGTGTGTTTCAACCGTTTTTTTCCTACCCCAATCAAAAAGAGTTAGCTCGGTTTCGACTAATTGACTCTATTTAGATAGTCAATAGTTTTTTGAGCAAAATAATTTGATACTAGATCAAAACAATAGAGAAATATGAAATATACTCAAATTTTTTTATAAATAAATACAAAAATTGTTGTAAACATCATCGATTACAGATGACCGAATGAGCACCATAGGAATTATTTTAGATTTTTCAGTGTGTAGCGTGGAAAAGTCACTCTATTTTACATCTGATTGTTTCATTGGCAATATGGAATGATGTTTTCTGGATGTCAAGCATGGCTTTCGGTCCGGTTTTCAATGTTCTTGTACATTATATGAATATATGAAATAAATAAAAATAAATATATACTTCTCTCTCATTATAATTTTTTATAATTTGTCAGTTTTTTTAAGTTAATTGATAATAACAACATAATCGGGTTTTCGATTCGTTTAGGTGCAATGGCAGCCGGAACTGAGAGAAATAATGCGGCTAAAATGTTCTCGCCACCATAGCAAAAGATTTTCGACCAGCTCGATTACTGCATTTTGTATATTTCTTTATTTTGTCACTTAAGTAGTTTCCCTGGACTGAAGCATTCATATTTCGCAGCAACATAGTAAGCAGCAGCTTCATACGCTCGTTGCAGACTGGCGTTGAAATAAAATGTAAAAATTTAAATTACATTTGGTCCAGGCCAAAGATATTCCATAGATACGCATACACGTTGACGAAATGAAACATTTTTTGACACCTGTCAACTTATCGCCATTTCATTCTTCTTTCATTTCTTCTTCATTTTATTGTTATTATTCATTCTCTGTCGCATTTACATATTCGACAGGGTCGATCACTGGGTGGGCTGAAAAAAAAGTTGGGAGTACATGTTTGTATCTTCGAAAAATATTTTATAATGCAGTGCTGCTTAATACCATGCTGTTTTCCAACATTCTGTAATATTAGTAATTTTGTTGCTGGCGTCGCCACGAGAGCATTTATTTGAAATTTAATTGATTTTTTGGTCAGCATTATATGCTGAACGTTACTTTTTCTAGTTTAGTATTGTAATTTACTGCCGTTTACAAATAATAAGTTTAAGCACAAATTGAAGATCTTAAAAAAAATTTACTATAATCTTATTTATAGTTATTATACGACTCCATATTCGCTTATAAGAAATATTAGCTAAACAAATTAACCCTGAAGAACATAAACCATCGTACATATTTTTGACTAAAAGAATCTATCCGAATCAGAGAGGATATCAGTTCAAAGATCTAAGTTTTACAATACACATTTAAAAAAAATATATTCACTTTATTCACTGAAAAAAAATAAGACACCCCACTTTGTAGAAAATAGACATTTACAAAAAAATAATAGTCACAGTCATGACATTTTCAGCGTCGAAGTTATGCGAAGTCATCGAAAAACTGCAATTGTATTTCATATGTTACTATCTTAAACCATAGCCATAGCCGAGTCGGTTAACGCGTTGGCCTGGCTTATGGGAGGTCGCCGGTTCAATCCCGACCGGCAGACCGAAGTGTTTTTCGAATGTA
>JANSTU010018752.1:0-13867 GCA_027564075.1 Bolitophila hybrida
GTGCAATGTGAATTTGCACATTGTTTCATATATTATTTACCAAATACTTAGTTTAATGTAAATAATGTTTAATTATGTGCGAAGTGTTAAACGCACTTCCTGGGGCAATGTTGCATCCCAGTCTAAACCAGCACGCCAGATGGTTTGAATGAAGATTTTGGCCACTATGATTACCGGTGCCAACATGTTGGTTGGGTCATTGAAAACGACGCGAAATTTCGCCAGCACTGCGTGATGTGGTATGACGTAGCGTTGTGATGGATTGTTGGGAATATCGACCACAAGCGTCCCAAGGCAATATATTCTTGCATGAATGCGACATATTTTTCTTTGAGCGCCGGATGCTTTGCCATTCTGCGTTCTAACTGATAAAATTTTCGCAGTGCCAGTGGATGAGAAATCCCAAGAGCAAGAGCATCGGGACGAAATGGAATTTGAACGACATAACGGCCATCTGAATTATGTCAGTGCGTTGTCATGAATAGTTTCTCACAAACGTCATAGTCGAAACTTTCTGCCATTGGTGGATCCGCGTCCACTTCGAAGAGACGTGCAAGCAATATATCTACACGATCTTCGTCGGTGTCGAAATTGTGTCGCAATTCTCGAATCAATGGTGGCTGGTCCAAATATTACCCATCCTAGCCGAGTTGATTGTGCAAATGGTTCGATGCCTTCCTCGATGATAGCAGCCCAAACATCGGCGCCAATGAGTGCGTCGATTTGACCAGTCGTGCCAAACGACGGATCGGCCAAGTCTAACTGACGTAAATGTTGCCAGCAAGACGTCGAAATTGCAAATGAAATTCCACGTCGACGCCAAATGTGTTGTCGAGTCTAGAAGCCAATCGGAGTGAAGCGCAACCATGCGTATGTGTTGTGATTGAGCCTAAGCATTCTACTTGAATTGTGCAGGGTTTCCTGCGAACAGACAGACGATTGAAAGAGTGACTAGATATGAAACAGACCTGGCTGCCCGGGTCGCAAAGAATTCTGCAACAATGTAGTGATCCAAAGCCATCAAAAATGTGAGCAATAGCCGTTGCCAATAAAACTAATTGCTCGCCAACCACCAAGAATGTCTTTGGTGATGACAGGCAAGACTGAAAGTTGTGTGGGAGAAAGGCATGGGATGTCTGAGTTGACATCGCATTCGGTGCAGCATTTGCCGCATCAATCGATGGAGGGTTCGGCAAAAAAGCAGACTGCCGACGACAAAGCAATGTTTGATGCTTGCCCTGACATGTACGGCAAGCACCGCCTCGGCACCCCTTTGTTGAATGCCCTGCCTTTAAGCAATTAAAACACAGGTTGGAGCCACGTTTGGAAAATCGATCATGTACCGGAAAAGCCAACAAGGCCGGGCAACGACCGATACGATGTTGCAATACTCCCAATTGAAAGGACTAGCAGATGCCAAGTTTGTTTTTATCAAGCGTTGGGATGTCGTTGCTGGTTGAGTAACGCTTCTTCGAGCTACTCCGCATACAGCGCCACTAGTTGATGAACTGCCAGGCCAATGTAAAGTGTCCAACGAGATACTCTGTGCACGCTTCTCGACGAATGTTAGCAAATCGTCTAATTTGGGGATATCCTCCTGACTCGTATGCATACCATCGGCAATTTCGATGTGACGATGGGCACCGACAGCGCGTCCCATTGATCGATCAGCAACTCCATCAAACGTAATGCACGCAAGGATTCGCGCACCGTATCCACAATTGTCAATAAGCCAGCACCAGTCTCAAATTCTCTCCAAATGCGTTGATACGTATACAGCGTACGTTGAATGTTATGGCGGATGTCGCCTTGCAAGAGCCAATATGGAATATACAGTAGCGTCGACTGCAGCAAACACCGAAAGATCACGATTCAATGAAACGTACTATAAGCGTACCGTTAGCCAAGCAATATGGCTCGAATCCCACGAATTCGAATGTTAATAATGTTATTGCAGAAGTCGTGAGATTCGCCAAATGTCCAATGACTATTACGCACTGAATCTCACGATGAACACTTTTATGAACACAAAGCCAAAGCCTGTTTTTATCTATCTTTTTCCGTACTTATAACATGAAACGCGTTTTTTGAGCTGGTCGATTGTTTTATTTAAACAATTTTTAACTTTTGCACGTGCGGGTTTTTTTTTCAAAAAAAAAAAATCTACCTATTTCTATAGATTTTATTATGTTTTATCGAAAATTTCATTGATCCACCATTTTTCTTTAAAATTGCAGGAGAAAACGATCGGCTGAGTAAGATTAAAAACATAAAAATGGATATCTGCAGAAGCACGATTAAAATATTTGTAAATTTATATACTATACAACAATAAACTTAGTCTGTAAAGCATTTTTCTCTTTAGACATAGGCTTTCTGATATTTCGAGTTTTAATAGATATAATTGGGACGCAATTTCGATCGACTCAAAAATCTAATGTATATAGGTATTTTTTTAAACTGTGAATAACCTAAAAAAAACTACATTAGAGTCAAGTATATATTTTTATATTTTATATATATATAAATTCCTTCCTTCCATTCGTTTTCGGTCTACCTCTGCTACGACTTCCTTGCTTCCATCTGATGCACAAGATCCGCCTCAAGCAGTGGTTGACAAAAGTTTGCAGTTTCCCGGTCAGAGCAGAGGTTACTTTCCACGTCTCGCAACCGTAGAAAAGGACCGATTTGACGTTGGAGTCGACCAGTCTCAGCTTCGTTCGTTTTTACAGCTGAGTGGAGCGCCATTCGACGCTGAGCATCGCAAATGCTGAACGGGATTTGTTAATTCGGAAACAGATGTCAATGTTTGTGTCTCCATCAACTGTTAACAAACCTCCGATATAGCAGAATTTATCAACAATCTCAACGGGTTCACCGTTGAGTTGGATGGGCTGCACAAGTTCCCTTGTGATAAGCCGCATTTCCTTTGTCTTCTTTGCGTTTATCCGAAGGCCGACTAGGTTTGCAGAAATCGCAAGATTGTATCGAACACTTTTTCGAAGTCGACGAACATTGCGTACACCGGGGATCTCAACTCTGTTGATTGTTCCATAACGTCCTCAGGGTATTTATGTGGTCGATGCACGAATTCCCTGTTTGTTGGCGCCGCAGGGTTCTTTCGATATGGAACTTTACCCTCCAGTTTTCGCAGCTGCCCACCTTTCTTGGGCAGCTTAACAATTATTCCTGACTTCCAAGCGTCAGGAAAAGACTCGTCTTCCCATGCCTGTACTAGCATGGTGAGTGGGATCTCCGTTGAAAGTGACGGGTCCGAGTCATGCACCACCTCGTTGTTGAGCACTTGTTCAAAGTGCTATTTCCATGTCTTCAGCTGCTCACTATTGTTCATGGGCAGGCATCCTTAACAAGATGCCTCGTGATTGATGTGCGGTTTGTGAGCTCTTTTGTTATTCGGTAATGCTCCCCAGCCTTGCTGCTGCCTCGGCTGCATCAGCCAGCCTGCTGACCTGTCTCCTTTTTATTTTTTAATCTAGTAACGTCTAGCAATCGAGTGGGTCGCCTTTGCACTACAGCTGCCGTTCGCAACCTAAGAGTGGCCACCATAAGGTGGTACGTAAAGTAGACACTTGCGCCACCTTTTGGAGATGGCGAAGTGGTCTATCTGGTTCTCCGTCTCGCTGTCAGATGAGACCCATGAGACTTTTTAACAATTGTTTAGTGTTGCACAGCTCAACAAAGAGGTTGCCGTTTTCATTTATTTCTCCCAGACCATGCTTTCCCATGACATGGGTCAACCCTTCATTGTCAGACCCTATCTTGGCGTTAAAATCGCCAATAGTGACAATAATGTCAGGGAATGACGGCGAGGGTTACAAAGAGTTCTTCATAGAAACGAAACAGAAAATCAAACTAGCTTTGGCTTGTCGAGATAGAGCGATCCCAACACCCTCTCGGTGTGTTGTTTCATGGGCTGCTCTACCAAATAACAAGATAACGTATCCGACGGACTCGGCAAGCTCACCAGAGCCATTCAGCCGAGTCTCGCTCAGTCCAAGAACGTGCAAACATAGTTCGAACGTTCCAAAAGCCAACTCGTGTCCGGTGTTTGTAGCCAAGGGTCGTCGTAGTTGTTCCAGTCCGCATCCGAGTATTTGATGATTCGTTAATAAATATTTGTTCGGCAGAACAGGTTATTAGCCTATTGCTGCCTAGTTTGGAGGTAGGGCTGCTAGGTTTTTCTCGGTAGTCCACACTAACTGGGACCATGCACGCTGCCGTTGAGCACCTAGAAAAGTTCTTCCGCCACCGTGCTGAAATGTACACCCGAACAGTACAAGTTTTTGTCAACTTAGTTTTCACCGTGCTACATTGCCTACCTGGTATTAAGCAACGCGCTCAAAATTCGGTTTGCGCATGCATAAAAACACGTCTGCACTCGCCAACGGTTGGCGTCAAGCATAGACTCCACAAATAAATCGACATAAAGTCGTCACTCGAATCGAGTGCTCTTAGAGACTCCAAAATAAGTCCTTCTCATACCGACTTGCGCTACAGTTATAGTTAAATAGTGTATGACAATGTTTTAGGATATTGTTAGACCAACCCTTGAATTTCATGTTATTAGGGCGAGAGTGAAAAACGGCAAAAGTTCCAATCATTGCATGTGGCCCAACTCAAAACAAGCGTGTATACAGTGCGTAAAAAAATGCAGATCGACACACGTTCAGTTTTGTATTTTGTCGAATGGGTTATTTTATTATTATTATACTTACATTCAAGTTATTATTATTATTTATTTATATCTGAATATATGTGCAAGCATTACATCGCGATGTTGTTACAGAAACAAGTTGCTTTGTAACGCACTGCAACGCACGTACAATTAGGTAGCGTTCTAAAATAGTTCAGTTGAGAGTAGCTAGCATGTGATTTTTTGTTTGCACAGAATCGCTACCCAGTTCTTGAAATAAACTATGTGACAAAAAATGCAATATTGGTCGCCGTATTAATCACTAAATAGGGATTTCAAAATGCCTAAGTCCTACCAAGATTAGAGGCAAATCTCTCAAGACTCCCTGCATCTTCTAACTCTCGATAAAAAAAAGTAGATTATGTTGGTTTACGGACGAATAATGTCTAGAAACAAAATTTAGTACATTTTGGCCTACGTGCTCTGCATCTCATCCGAGTCCCTTAACCCTATTTTAAAAACTAAACTTTTTTTGGTCGGAAACAATAATCACATCTACATATATTATAGACTATAATTCTATATAGCAAAACCATATATTTCTATAGAAATATGTTGTATTAAATTATGATGTGTTATTGTGTATCTATGGATACGAATCATAACAACGCTGGTATCCCATATAGATATAAATATGTTATATAAATGCAAAAATTATTCTAATTAATATATCTACCTGCATGATAATTGAAATACTAATAAGTGTTAGCATAAGTGTATAAAATTCGTGCTTCTGTCCAACTTGCAGAATATATTTCAGTTGGGATGCATTTGCCGTTAGCAGGGCAATGTCCAGCATTCCCTGAGCTATAGTTTTCTTTGTTGCATATCGATTGGCATCCATCGATTTCATCTGCAATTAATATTGCACACATGAAAATTAAATAAACAAAGAAATATACTTGATTTCTATATACGAACCGCTGAATCTCCTCCGCCAATACTGTCTGGTAGGATGGATGCCATTCCAAAATTTACCTCTTATGGGCTACACGATAAACTGTGTTGTTTGACTTTATTTTCAAAACTAGCGTGCAAATACTCTTCTCACTGCGGTATGAACAAATATTGTTTTAGAATTCAAATCTATGTGTAACTAAAGACAAAAGCTGACGTGTGTGACGTACAATTTAAATGTCTAGTGCGCAGGTCTCTTTTTTTTAGAAACAAATCCGTATTTAAAAACTTAGAAATAAAGACTATATTGATTTAATAATAAAAAAATATAATTTATTAAAGAAAAAAGTCATATTAATACTTGACATCATTATTACTACTGTTGCTGAAACCGACTTTGACGTTGTCCCTCCATAGACTTTGCGAATTGCCATAGCTCAATATCCAGACTTCTCTTGCCCCGGCAAAGTCCGAATAGACGAGAAGATACCAGTAATGTGTGTAAATACTCTGGTCCTACATTGGACTCTTTTCGCATATTAACAAAATCCTTTTGTATAGTCTGAAATAATAAACAATAAATAATGAATACACATTTTAAAAAAAAAAACATTTTCTCACCTCAAGAACATCCGGTTGGATATCAAAATTAAGTAGACTCAATTGACTTAAATATAATCGTATATCGTTTAGCTTGGGGCGCAGAAAATACTTCATAGCACTTATAGTTTCTCGAATCGTTTCTAGAGCACCCCGTTCTGGTTTAATAATTACATGTATGTTACTTGGTAGCATACTTTTGGCCTCACTTAATATTAGAACCGGTATGTTGGTAAAGAATTCTAGCTCGAAGTACTGAAAGTTACACTTGATCAGTTGATTATTGATAAGGTGAGCCAGACTGGCGATGCCATCGACGCCATTTGATTCAACTACTCCGGGTTTTAGGTGTGTTTCATCAAGCACAAGGTGTGTGTGTGATGCTAGTTGTAATATGCCACTTATTACCTTGTTTGTAGTATAATCTTTTCTAAAATAAAATAGTTATTATATTATTTTTATAATTATTTATATTAATGGTAAACTAACCTTGGATTGAATCGAGTCTTGTTCATGTTCTCCAGTGTCATGGGAAATAAGTAACTTGCTGGCACTAACATTTCAATTACTGAGTATAACAGTTTCGTATACTCGGGTACCTCGGCTAAAGGTAAATTACTGAGATTTAAGCAGTACTGACCAAGTGTCTGATGTTCGTTACGAACGTACACTGTGGATGCCAAATGGGCTAAGAAATACTCGGCGGCAATACTGTCACCACATAGAACCTGTGTCAAGGACAGCATCAAGTCTTTGTAGCATTGTACTGTACTTTCAAGATGAAGATTTAGTGATGAATCTAAAGCTGTAATATTAGAAGGCACCAAAGGATTTATGTGTTGAACTTCACGCATCAGAACTGCATGTAGTCGTGGCACAAGCGAAGGTGGTGGATTTTTTGCTTGAATTTCTAAAGTATTTTCGAAATCATTTGGCTTTTGTGTTGATCCATCTAGAACGGGATCAACGGATAAAAATCCTATGACATCGACTACAGCGTGCAATGGGAAACGCTCAAAGTCACTATAGATCTGTATCAAATAAAATTATATTAAATTTAAAATTAAACCGCAAGTTTCTTTTTTACCTTAACGAGACATGCTTTACTTGGTCTATCTGGCAATGGTGAGTTCAGAAGATATTCTGCAGAAAGTTTTTGTGTATTATTTTCAGCATATCTTCCTTGACGAGTCAATTTTTTGTATGCTTCGAGATTTTCGATCTCTCTGCAAGCTGCCTCTTCGAGGGCACGTTTTTGAGAACAACGACTTTCGATATTTTCTCCGATTGCGGTGTAGGAATCGCGTTCCAGATCAGCAGCCCAATCGTTAAGACCTGGTATTGATACCACAAACATTGACCGACGTACACATTGCGTATTTTTGTCAGACTCACTGTCAACGAATTCGCCAGACTAAAAATGAATAACAAGAACATTTAATTTAAATAATAATAATAATAATTATATTTTAAATTACTTGAACCAAAAGCGTATCACGATATCGACCATCCTGTGTACGAATCAAATGACCATCGGCTGTCTTTACCTCGTAGGCTTTCAAATACATTTCTGGATCTATCATATCCTGTATCATGCCACGGTATCTGACTAGTTTATGGTCACTTAATGTGTGCAGGGGAACATAATTCAGGGACGCAAGTTGCTTCCAATTATTATCGTCAGACAGATACTCGTTGTAGGAATTTTCTGAGTTAAGATACTCAGTTAGAGTAATATTGAGATTCGGTACATCAGCCATTTAGAATAATTAATTAGCTTTTGAAAACACTGTTGGTAACAAAATAAATAAATATAATAATAAAATGGAAATTAACAAACAAATATCAAAATGTATGGTTAACGTTGTGAGAATGTAATGTCATAAACCGATTGATTGTTTTGTTTTTGGCGCCAGAGCCAGGGTCGCACATGTTGATTGTTTGTTTCACACATTTCACGAACATCCACTGACATTTGAACATTTTTTATTGCGTTTGGATTTAACGCACTGTGATTTATCGCACTTTCGAAAAAAGTTAAATTTAAAATCGGAATATGATTTGTCAACATATTTTACTGTAGCATGTAGAATCTCTTCGGGTAGCCGCTAAAAAATATATCGGCATTGATGTGAAAAATGTCAAATAACCTCGTAAATAACGACCGCAATCTTTTCTGGAGGCACTTTTTCACGAGCTTTTTCACATAGATTTCACCGTTAATAGTGCTAGTTGCTACGTAACTCTTTCAGTCCACAAGTGCAAATTTCTTGCCACACGAGAAACTTCTTGGGGAACTTTGACTTTTGTTTTGTTCTAAATTGTTCCTCTTATTATTACTTATCGGAAAATAAAAGTTAGCGGCTTCAAAAAACCAATTCCATCGAGTGTGTCGCTAAGTCTCATTCTGTACAAAATCGAGCTTAGCGGCTGCCGCTACTGATTTCCAGCAGTTTTTGTTTAAAATGCAGTATATTAGAACTTTAAGGTATGTTAAAACGTCAAATTCAAACAATATTTGCCATGTTCCACATCTTGCACGATATCGACTCAACCTCGATAGTCTTAGCGGCTCTACAATTTGGTTAAGTCTACTTCGAGTTATTCTGTCTTTCTGTCAGGACCGAAATCTGCAACTGACGTTTCAATGCGGCTAATTTCGAAAATAATTTTACTCAGGGCCACTTACGCTATTCGCAATGCAAAAAGTGAGTCACTTTTTTCTTAATTTTGGGCCACCTTCAGATGTGGTTACTGCTTGGTGACACAAAATGTTTCGCCGGTATCAAAAATGTATGATTTGTACGTAACCTAAAAATTATTAAAACAAGAGCTTCAAAATACGAACACATTAATAGAAACCTTATAAAGTAATCCATTAAAAACTCGATTAAAAACAATGTATAAATATTAATTTATGTATACAATTACTTGATATTGTTGTTTGCATAATGCAATTTGCCTTCGCACGTACAAGCTGTCTAGCTGACATTTCTTAGTGACTGAGTAGCGCATTTAGTAAAAGTGACTCAGTTTTTCGCTGCGAATAGCAATTTTAGTACAAGTTCCTGTTTGATGTTTTAAAATAACAGTTTTTTTTTGTTGTATGTTAAGTTTTGTTTTTGTTTTTAAGGTTATGTAGATACTTCGCGGTTCTGCATGTCGCGGTTAATTTCCCTTTTACTTCATGAGAATTCGATGTGACTCCAAGTGACTTTCGATGAAAACGTACACAGACTCCAGTCAGTTAACAACATCTCGGTTAATTATCTATTATTAGAATATAATTTTCTATCTTTTTTTCTTTTTTTTTATTGATTTTATAATGACATCAAATAACCTGTATATTACATGTGTGTGCAAACCATAAAGAAACAGATCTAAAACAATCAAAAGAAAAAGACACTGGTGTTTGAATATAGATGGCGTGCATTACATGACAACCAAAACGTCAAACAAATTTATTTATATAGAAAAATCAACATCGTCCGTCGTGCTCAGAAATTGAAAACAATAAAAACTAAACAAACACAAAAACAAACCATGTATTTTTACAATACAAATGTACTGCAGGTTTTATAAATTTCAATGAATTTATAGTTTTTCGCAAAGTCGTATAAATACGACAACAAATAAAGTGTTAAGAGTGACAAAATAGCATTTAGAATTGCTTTCAAAGCCGGTGTACACATCAGTGGTTGTTGTTTACGCACATCTGTCTCTGTGGATACAGATATGAATAATAGATAATCTGAAGAAAAAATAAAACTGTGCATAAAGTGTCTCTGTTATCTGGACGGACACAATGACGGATATTTGTCGACTCTGTGCTTCCCTGAAGATTCTCAATCAACTGGTGACAATCGGTGATCCGGAGCTGTCTATTTTGCCCAAGCTAGAACGATGTTGTACTATTGAGTTGCCCAAGACCGATGATTATCTTCCGCAGAGTGTCTGTCGTGATTGCGTACAGAATCTAAACGCTAGTTGGGATTTTTCCGAGAAAGTTCTGCAGGCTCAAGAAACTTTGCGTCAAGCGTTTTTGGTAGATATAAATCAACATGATGCTGCTGCTGCCGAAGGTCTGGACGACGTCGTTATGGAGGCACACGATGAGCAAATATCGGTCAGCATAGAATCGACAAATCAATTGTCAAGGCGCAAAAAGAAGCAGCCAACAAAAATGATGTTTGATGAGACTGAGAAGGAATCTAACGATATGGTTTGTGTTGAATATATTATAGCCATAAGTGATGAACGTCGTTCTTAATCAAATGCCTTTTTCAGTCAGTCAGCATGTTACCATACAAAATACGCAGCCTTATTATTACAATGCACCTGAAGCAGTTTACTAGCGAACAAATCAGCTCAAAACTAAGAATTCAAGTAAGAAACCGTTCAAATGTTTTTTGTTAGTATTATAATTTATACATGATTTTCAGGAAAAGACTGTGATTGAATGGCTGTCTATATACCAGTCGTATGGTGAACAACCTAAACCACATTTTGAAGTATCTCCGGTTAATCCAGTTGTCCATCCGGAATGCGTACAAGAGGAGCACACCGACAATGGGCATACGAAACAAGAAGAAACCGAATACGATAATTATAATATTGATATTACGTATCAGACAATACCGACACATATGATCGAAACAGAGCATATTCATCCACAAAATGGTGAAGAAATCCTGCAATTTGATTCCAGTAGATACGATGATGCAAACACGTATACAACAGAACAAGTTCAAGTAGAAGAACCGATCGAAGAGAATTTATCGAAAGACACTAATTCGAATATAAATTCCCTTCATGGAACTTGGAACGATTATCAGTGGAACTGCAATGAATGTGGCGTACTTTTTGTGAATGTTGTTGAGCTTCGTTCACACGCATCGTCATGCCATAAATCTATGCTGAAGTATCAGTGCATGGACTGTGCCCGCTGGTTTAACAAATACTTTACGTTTATCGAGCACGTGCGCAATCGACACCGACCACATCTGAAGAACTGCTGTGACGTTTGTTCGGAAACATTTGAGACCACTAGTAGCCTCCGTATTCATCGAGCCAAACACAAGGATATGATGCGTTCTTACCTGTGCCCTGAATGTGGAAAGAATTTCCGAAGCAGTAGCACTCTACAGGTACATATTCGCTCACATCTGCCCAATGAAATCAAGAACAAGTACACCTGTGATGTATGCCAAAAGAAATTCGGCACCAAACCAAATTTGAAAGCACACAAACGAATTCACGAGGGTGTTCGTGATTATACGTGTGACCAGTGTGGTAAGAGTTTTGTGCAGAAGGGCAACCTGGACAATCACATACTGACGCATGCAGCAAGCAAACCACACGAATGCAATATATGTGAAAAATCGTAAAAATATTAAACATTTTTTTGGTTTGAATAATTTAATATTTAATATATTTTTTAGTTTTAAAACCCAATTGCGGCTGGTACGGCATCGCACAGTGCACAGCGGTCAGAAACCACACAAATGTGATGTTTGCGATCGTGAATTTCGAGAAAAGGGTACGCTGCGCGAACACTATCGCATACACTCCGGTGCAATGCCTTTCTCGTGTGAATTCTGTGGTAAACAATTTCGTTTTAAGGGTGTCCTAACGGTAATTCTATGCCTGTCTATAAAATATTCTTTTCTAACGTTTTATTTGTAGACACATCGTCGAATACACACCGGTGAACGACCGTACTCATGTGTCGAATGCAATCATCACTTTACGAACTGGCCAAATTATAATAAGCACATGAAGCGGAAACATGGCATAAATACCAGTGTAACAGTACGCAAACCTCAAGATATACCACCATCGGGTATGCCGGCAAAGGCTAAACTTAACCATATCGTACCGACGATAGACAATTGTACTAGTGTTTCCGAAGAAATTGACCAGAACAACGTATGTGTTGCATTTAATATTAAAACAAACAAAAACAGAACTGATTTAATGTTTATTCTAGGCACTCTGTGAATCAGAGATGTCAGCAGAAAACGTAACCATTAAGTACGTTACCACCGAAGTGTCTCCAACGATTGTCGATTCAGTGAATTCAATGCTTTCAGGTAGATTCGAACGATTATTACATTGGATTTTGTATTATTAATTATTGTTTATTTTTAGTAAACAATTGCCAAGATGCTCATATTGCATTGCTGACAGAACCGACACCAGAATTGCAGCAAGTCTTGAATGCGCAACTGCAGAACAATGGTCCAACGGAATACAGCTATATTCCGGCCACTTCGACAATGCTTAGCTTCTACAATATACAAACGGTAAATGCGGCGGATTTGATGCACACAAACGGTGATGCTTTGCAACGGTAAACGGCCATCTTAACAGAAATATGTGTCAATCTTTAGTTTAAATGTTTTGTGTTTTTATTTATGAGAGTATGTATTTTTTAAGATTCCGTCCAGATGAGCAATCCTATTGCAACCGCAACCTTTTTCCATTTTTTTTTTATGATATTTCCATCAGCAAAACTGTATGTAGATCTTCATGCAAGCGAGCAAATGGAGGTTTCGGTAAGTTATACAACGTTCACTGAAGATATAGTTTCTGTAGTACTTTATCAATTAATTCAGTACTAGTCTATAGTAAATCGAGAGTGGTAGCGGTGGAGCAGTCTCTAAACCTAAACATGATTTTTTTTTCTTGTATTTGTGACTGGATATTTTCACGGACTCGCCATGATTTATAGGAATGTTGTTTATGTTGCCGAAGGGTGCTTTGTTCGATCGAAATTGCAATATCTATTAAAAAATCGAAAATATCATGAAACTTCTGTATAGAAAACAGATATTCAGAGCAGGCCCAGACCCAAAACTATCTATTATTCATTATTTTGTAAATCGAGGTGCACTTGACCCGACTATCGGAAAAAATGTAAATATCGTGAGTATCCGACACTAAACAGAGATTGCTGCGCAATGCCGCTGCAATTTGCTCATCTGGACGGGTCTAAAGGCCTAAATTTTAGATTACGGATTTTTTATTATAAATTTTTATTATAAATAAATAGAAATAGATTATTGTATGTAAATGTATATTTTAAATAAATCAAACGAAATACTTTTTTATTGTTTTTTTGTATGTGAATGTGCAATAAGTGTGAGATATGCTTATTATATTGAACTAAACAAACCTCTTTGTGATGTCAAACAACAAATTACAAATTACACACATACACACAATTATATATTTCACAGTTATATTATATTATATTAGTTTTATATATAACACATCACTCAATAAGTCCGTAGAATAACTAAGATTGCAAAATTCGATCTTATTCATCAACATACATTCATTCAAGAGTGATACAATCAGTCCAACGCCGCTCGACACCTTTTTTTCAGGTCTGCGAACAGGTAGTAGTTGCTGGGGGCCAAATCTGGAGAACACGGTGGGTGCAGAAGCAATTCGAAGCTCAATTCGTGCAATTTGGCCATCGTTGCGATTTACTTGTTACACGGTGCATTGTCTTGGTGAAAGAGATTTTTTTTCTTCTTTATGTGTGGCCGTTTTTTTGAAATTTCTTCCTTCCAACGCACTAATAATGCCATGTAGTATTCGCTGTTGATTTTTCTTCCTTTCTCAAGATAGTCGATGAACAAAATTCCG
>JANSTU010018763.1:0-13866 GCA_027564075.1 Bolitophila hybrida
TGTTATTGTGCAACCATATTGTTTCCTTTTGTTGTATTGAATTAGAATTACTTGCATAAATACATTGTAAATAACAACGTCAGTGGGTTTTAGTTATTTTTCCATAGATTATTTCTACTGTTAACCCCAACACATATTGCTGAATCGTGGACTGAACCAGAAAAGTTAGCATTAGCATGGGTAATTTTTAAATGAGCGTTACATACTGCTAGCATATTAATACTGAAGAAACTCTTTCTATTATAATAAAAATATTTATTTTGACGGGCGCTAGGTTGTAGAATTGCAACGTGACATCCATCGATAGCTCCAATAATTCCGTTCATTTTTAATATTTGCATAAACGCAGCTTTCGTTGCAGATATTTCGACTGTTTTGGGAATCTTAATATGTTCTCCAGACTACTAATGTAATGTTTCGACATAAACACGTTTCGGATTGGGCAAACATTCGGTTATCGACAGATGGTTGGTTTCTGGTAGTTACCATGTTAAAGTGCAAAGCAACCAAAAATCGTAGTGTAAATGGTCTCTGAACTTTTTATTCTCTGGAGATCACTGTTCACTTCTTCTAGTATACTAATTAATTGCATTACTTTTTGCTGGTCTAGACAGTTGTCAGTATGTTTTTATAAAAAGTGTACGCGTCAAAAAAAATGATCACTGAAATCTCGCAAGTATTTTAGAATACTAGCGTTCTTGCGTCTAAAACAATAAAAAATAATATTTATATAAATATATACAGTGTTGATATCATAATTGCATTCGGTATCCGCTTTCTTGAGACATAATTAGTTCGATGAAGTCCATTTCGTAAAAATATTTTCAAAAATAATACATCTGATAGATGAATACACACACAAATAATGAAGGCATAACCTAAAATATCTATGTAAAATACAAAAATTTCTCAATTTTTATAAATGCAAGCAATTTTAAGAAGTGCAATTTTTAGAATTTTCACATGACATTTCGATTTGGAATGTGAATACCAATATGCAATTTTAGACTAAAAGTGTCATCTCAAAATCGAAATTTAAAAAAGTAGTGCCAAATTTTGATTGTGAATACGGGTGATATAATATGTTTATTTGTTTTTGTATGGTCATATTTTTATTTCAGGCTTTAATATTATTTTAAAATCTGTTTTTGTCAGAACTATATTATTCAATGTTTATAAAGTTATTTAAAATATCTTTAATTTTGAATTATTTATAAATATTCCGATTTTATATCATTAGCATTTATATAAACAAAGAAAACCATTGTTTCGCCAAAACAAAAATAGTTCGTTTGTTATATTTGTGTTTGTGTGTTGTGAATTGCAGGGAAATGTTGAACAACACAATTATTTAATAATAAATACATATAAGAAATAGGATGCGGTTTATTCACATCGGTCATCTACAATATGCACATGAATAATTAAAATAAGAATTCATCAAAATATTGCAGTTGAAATTGTTTAAAAATAAAAAAACCCTTCAATTGCACACATTTTATTGATCCTGTGGCCACACTACAATGTTTCATTTTCTTGCTGTCATCTGTCAGCTGTCAAATTATATTACAAAACGCAACCCAGATCCGAGCGAACGACGTGATGACATGGAACTGTTTTGTATTGCGAAAATATTTAGTTTCTTGTTTTCCATTTATATTTAAGCTATTTAACCAATTGTAAATTGTGTGATCGTGGCCTGAATGTGTTGTTGGTAAGTTCTAACTGGCCAGCCATTCTGGTTCAATCGTTTATCTTCGAACATTATTGAAAAACTAAACTGCGTGACGTCACAGTATCACTTTCGTACTCATTTGGCATCGTCTTAGTGTCTTTTCAGATTTTGAACACGTATGTTTTTTCGCTTTCGCTCGTAAGTAAATAGAAGACAGTATGTCCAGTGCTGATCCGGGTGGTGGTGGTGGTGGTGGAGCGGCCAGTGAAGGTCCATCGAAAGACATGCCCAATTTACAGGAACAGTTTAGTCAGCAGCAGGTGAGAATCTAAAGAAATGCATTGTTTATTTAAGCTTCAGGTATACTAATTAAATTTTCTCTACTTAAGGCTAAAATATCGGCACTGAAAGAACTAGTACGTCAGACCGAAGTTACAAAAGGATGTAATACAGCAAATGCTCAGGAAAAAGTTCGAAATATTGCCCAACGATTAACACACCTTAAATCGAAAGCATCCCGATCGCGACAATGTAAGATTTGTTTACTAAGTACAATTAAAGATTTATATTCTAATCTTTAAACTTCAGCCCTAGATAAATCGTTTGGCGAAATTCAGGAAGAAAACGCTGCACTTAATAAGACAACAGAATCCCAGAAATGTCTGGATGATTCGTTAGCATCCGAAAGTGAGTTACCAAAGGCACGAGCAAGATCCGAGACACCGGGCAGTGAGAAGATTCAATTGCTGCGTCGTCAAATGGAACAGAATCGTCAGAAAATGGCAGAACGCGAGTACAACAAGCGTGGTATCGAAGAAATGGTTACACAATTAAAAGCTAAGTTCGATAACAACCAAGTCCATCTGGAGAAATCTTCGAAATTAGGTCGTTCCATCGGTGATCTTAGTGTAATAACACCCTCATTAAAAAATAAATATCAATCTACCAGTGATCTTACCGCCATCGATACAAGTATTGATAAAGATCGTATAAAATACCTGGAGAAACGACTTCTTGAACTAGAGACAGAATTGAAGAGCGTTGTCACAAGTGATCCAGATTCGGAGCACCTGAAAACTATTAAAAACCTGGAGAATCGTATTCTTGATTACGAAGAACAGCTCAAAGAGAAAGAGAGTATTATTGAAGCAAGAACCAAGGCAGTCGGTCTGGTGTCTGAAACAATGTCATTGAAAGGCAAAAATACTGTGGATCTGCTAGAAGAAACACAACAAGAAATGCAAAAAATGCAAACCAATTTTCTGGACGCTGAGAATTCTTACCGCACCGAAATCGAACGACTGAAAGTTGAGGTTTTGGAAAAGAACGATAAAATCGCCAACATGGATGAGATAAATGACATCCTGGAAACAGCTAGATTTGATCTGACTGTTAAGAATGCTGAACTTACTGGAAAAATTGAGGGTGATGGCCAGGATGTGAGCCAGAGTACAAAGCTGAGTGAATTGAATAAGATTAACAAGAGTCTGCAGCGCCGAATCTCTGAGTTAGAATCTCAATTGCTGAAAAGTACAACGGAAGTTGAAACAGCTGACAATGTTCACGATCTTGAGTCTAGTATTCATGGTTTGCAATTGGAGAATGATGATCTGAAGAAGTTACTACAAACGGACAACGCTCCAGCTACCGACGATGATCTCAAGGACCAAATACGTTCTCTAGAAGCTCAGGTACAAGCCCAACTAACGGAAATAAAGGGCTATCAGGCTACCGTTGCAGAACTAGAAGACAGCTTGGCTGAGAAAACTGTCGAACATAATGTATTGAATGCCAACCTATCCGTTCTACAAGAGAAACTAAAGTCAGCAGCACCAAAATCATTATTCTCAATGTCCACCGATGAGGAGGCTCTTGCGGAAATTGTAAGGCTCAAGCAACAGCTTGATGAGGCAAACAAGAGTTCCATCAAAACAAAACTTAAAACAAAACAATTGCAAAAGCAAGTGGACTCATTTAAAAAGTCTGCAAATACTAACCAGGAAGTCATAAGACTTACAGAAGAAAATCAGGCGTTGCAACAACAATTGACTGAAGCTAGTTCAAATACATTCCAAACACACACTAGTGACACATTATCTGATTCTGATCTTGAACAGCGCGTCCGTATTCTTGAGTCAACATGTCAAAATCAGACGTCCGCCATACAGTTGCTGGAAGAACAGAAAATTGATCTAAATATTAATTTGACAGAAGCACGCGAGGCATTAGAATCATATAAATACAGTGCGGTTGGTGTAAATAAGGATGAACGTAGTGCTCAGGTTGAAAGTGATATGGCTACGATTGAGCTTGAAGAGAAACTAGAGAATTCAACACGTTCATTGGCAGAATTACGCGAAGAACTAAATGATGTTACAGCCGTTAAGGCAGAACTAGAAACACGACTAAATCACTATATCTCAGAGAATGTTGAGCTTCTGGACAAGTTGGACAAGCTTAGCAAAGGTAGTTCAGTCGAATCCATCGAAATTGTAGAGGGCCTAACACACCAGGAAAAATTAGAGATGGAAGAGTTCCAAAAACAAATGGACAAAGAAGGTGATGTCGAAAATTTCGTTGAACGTCATTCAAAGCAAAACGATTCCGATCACAGTGTAATGAGCCAGGATCTGAGTGAAAGTTTAGTTCAGTTGAGAGAAGAGAGCTCCGAACTAATGCATAAAATTGAGATGTTCACGTACGAACGTCGAGAGGTTCTGGATAAGATGGAAGGTTTGACTGCAGACTGTGATGGCTATGCTGAACGTATTGCAATTCTGGCATCGGACAAAGAACGTTTGGAGGCTGAAAATCGTGCTCTAAAATTAACTAATGTTAGTCTTTCAGCTGCAGTATGTGATAACGAGTCTGCCCAACAAGATCTTCTGCAGAATCTGCGTGAGCTGAATGCCAATCGAAACGTTTTACGCGATGAAATTAATCAGATAATTAGAGATACGGAACAAGTAAAATCCACAATGAAAACAACTGTTGATGGTGAAACTGAGGATTCATCTCCAACATCAGCGGATACTGTTGATAATGCTGAATGCCGTAAAGCAGCACACACGTTAGAAGTTGAATTGGAAAACTATCGCAAGGGTAAAGATAAAAATGCAAAGTTTAATGTATCCAAGAAACTAGCCAAAGAAGCTAAAAACGTTCATGAACTCATGCAGCGTATGCTAGATGCCCGTGAAACCACTAGTTCTAATCCAGGATCTTTGACTACATCAACTGTTGTATCAGATCATCTGCAAAAGTTACAAAGACTTATCGAAGAAGAATCCGGATTGTTTCAGTCTGTCAACAATAGCATATGTGCTGAGATAAGCGATTGCCATTTACAACTTAGTCGCCAACGTGAACTGGCCGCCGAGCATGAAATTGAGATGGAACGGTGAGTTAATTTAATATTATAAATATATATATATACATTTTTATCTTTTATAGACTATTACTGGCTCTGTCAGAAAAAGAAGAACTTCTAAGGGACGCCACCGAAAAGCAGCAGGCTGCTAACGATAATGCAAATACAATTAAGTCCATAGTAAAGTCAAACACCATAAAATCATTGCAAGACGAAAACGACCGACTCAACGAAAAATTGCAGACTCTGGAAAATACCATCAAGATAAGCACTGAAAATCTATCTGATCATGAAACTGAGCTGCTAAAACTACGATCCGAATCTGATAATAAACTTAAAGCCCTTCAAACGAACGTCAAAGATCTTGAAGGTGTTGTTGAACAACTTAAGCAACAATTAACTGATACTAATTCGAGTCATGATCGCCAGCTGGAGCAGATGACACAGCAGTATCAGTTCGACATAAATACCTTGACACAGGAACTTGCAGATACTAAACTTCAATTAAATTCCGCAAGTGATAATTATGTAAAGGAACTTCAGCTTAAACTGGAGGCACTTAAGACAATATTCGATGAGAACAATGATCTATTGGAACAGCAAGCTGGCGATCTACGTTTTAAACAAGATACTATTGATACTTTAAACAAGCAAATTATGAACTTGTACCAAACGATGGATGAGAACAGAACAGAGATTCTTGACAAGGATGAAGAAATTAGTTATTTACAGGAACAATTAGATACAAGCAAGTCCGATTTGCGGAAATTTGAGGAAAAGTATCAAGTGGCTGAAGCGAAGTCGGCTGAGCTAAACGATCAGATGCTAAAGAAGCTGTCCAGTATTGAAAACACTTCAGCTAATGAGCACAGTCGAGTCGCAGAGCTAGAATTGGAAAAAGAAGTGATCATTAAAAAACTTAAAGAAGTTGAAACTTTAAAAACCAAAGAAAGTGAACGTGTAGCCGAACTTGAGTTGAAAAATCGTGAACAACTTGATAAATTAAAGAAATTCGCTGCTAATCTTAAAAAGAAGAATGGCCAGTGTCTAGAGCTTGAACAGCAATTGCAAAATCTGACAGACGTTTCCTCAAATGTTACAGTCGATGTTTTGGATGAGGTCAAGTCTCGAATTGCTAGCCTACAGCAACAGTTGGTCGTCAAAGAGGAAGCACTGAACCATGCAAATCAAGAGAATAGTCGCATTTCAGTGACTCTTCAACAGAGCAGTTCCAAGGAGAGTGGTCTTAAGGTTTTGTTAAATGAAAAACAAAACCTTCAACAGCAAGTTACCATTCTACAAAGTGAAATTGAGTCTCTAAACGATAAAATACAGCATCTGTTGACAGTTATACATGGAAATAACTCCGATATTGAACAATTGAACTTCAAGCTTAATGAAAATGTTATTTTGTCCGATCAGCAAAAGTCACTCGCAGATTCTCAAGTAGTTCAGATATCAAGTCTTCAGAATTCAATAAAAACTATTGAAACCGATTTAAAAAATGTGACCGATGATTTAAACAGCAAAAACATTAAGATAGAAAAATGTAAGGCTGTAATAAAGGAGAAAAATCGTGAGATTAAACGATTACATGAATTGGAAGTATCACTTTCGGAACAGTTACTCAACGCGCAGGGCGTATCAGTAGATCAAGAACAATTCACAGTTCTATCGAATGAATATGAACTATTAAAAAGTGCATCTGAAAAAGCCCAAAACTTACTGAAAGAAACGTTAGGTGAGTGTGAGGCTAATTTCGGACGAGCACAAGCTGCTAGTGAAGTTAAACTAGAAGAACATCGATTTTACATTGAAACCCTTACCAACGAAAACAGCCAGCTTCGCGAAAAGATTAACAAGCTTGAAGAGGGTATTGGATATATTGAAGAACGTCGTTCGTCTCTCGAACGACAAGCCAATGTTCTGGGTCACGAATTACAGGCCAAAACATCAGAATTTGAGCAGAACGAGGATGAACTTTTGCGAAGATTATCTGCCTTATCCAGTCAAGATGAGATTGTCGAACAGAAACTTAGAGATGCCGCAGATGAGAAACAAAACCTTTTAGACCAATTGAATGATTCAACTGAGCAACATGCAGTACTCCATAGTAAAATAGTTACGCTTCAAACAGAACTGGACACAATTAAGAAAACTCGTCTTGTTGATCTTGAAAATGAAAACGTATCGCTCATTCAACAAAATCACAGTCTACAATCTGATATTCAACGACAAATCGTTGAGTTCCGCACTCAGTTAGAAGTAAAATCAAATGAAGTTGATCAGCTTGAATCTGAGTTTAGTACCCAAATACAAACGATCGAAGACACCAACAAACTACTTACAGAAAAGGTGGAAAAACTTCAAGATGCCAATTCTACACTTCAGCACGATATTGTACGATTGTCGGAAAATGTTACGGCTTTAGAACAGACAAACGTTGAACTGGAGCGTGAGTCAACCTGGATAAAAATGCAATTAGAAAATTCTAGTTCCGATCAAATGGAACTGGAACAACTTCGTGCCCAACTACATGACGTACAGACAGAGGCAGATCGCTTAACACAACAGACACACAGTTTCCAGCAAAGTCACGATCTCGAGGTCAGTACCTTACGTCAACAAATTGGAGAACTAGAATCAATTCGTACGCAAATTGGTCAAAACCAGACCGACGACCAAGTATTTATACAGAACGAGAATGAACGTTTAATGGCAGCTCTAGCAGAGAAAGATGCAGAAATTGAAAATTACCAGAAGCAGAACCTGCAACTGCAAATGGGTGCCGTGTCTACACCTTCACCAATAGTCCCGTTTGATCCATTTGCAACTCTTTCCGTTCCAGTGGAAGACTCTGAACTGGAAAACACTATATCTCAGCTCGAGTGTAATTTACAACAGGCAAACCTTGAAATTTCTACATTAAGAACAGAAAACAAACGTGTGCTAGATGAGAATTCCAATCAACAGTTGACAGTAGAAGAACTGAGCAAAGCAAACGAAGATTACCAATCTCAAATTCAAAGTTTAAGAGTTGCTAGTGAAGAGCTTCAACGACTTTTGACAGAGCGAAGCAATGAGATTCAAACACTTAAAGTTGACCTAGAATCGAGAAAACAAGATGCGGGACAACAACGCAAGATCGATGAACTCCAGAATAATTTGAGTAGCATTGAGCAGTATTTGAGTCAGCTGCAAATACAGCATCGCATTGCGACAAGTGATTGTGAACAACAAGCCCAAACAATTGCTGGTATGGAAGAAGAAATAAACAACAGAACCGCCGATTTCCAGGCACGTATTGTTTCACTTGAATCTGAGATTCAAAAACTTCAAGCCAACATTCTTCAATATGAAGCAGATAAACTTGTTGTTCCATCAATTCCAGTTGAAGAACCAAGTGTTGTCTCTGTAGTAGAAGCGGATCAATACGCAACTCTTGAACCAGTTGTTGAAGAGATAATCCAACCGAAGAATGTTTATTTATGTTATCCAGATACATCTACATCGGGAGTGTTACCCTCTTTCGACAGTAGTCGATTCTTTGATTCTACACCAGCAGCCTCGGATGCATTCCTTAATGTAGCCGATGTTCCGAAGACAATTGATTTCTTTGCGGATTCTGCTGATGATGGTTGGGGTTTTGGATCTGACGAAGCTACCCTTGAAGAACAACACCAAATAGCTACAGCACCTCTGTTGCAATCTTTGCCAAGTGTACCAGCGTTGCCTGACTTGGAAATCCGTTTGCAGGAAAGCGAAGATAAGGTATTATATATTTTTTTTAAATGACAAGTAAATATTTTATTAAATAAATATTTATATTATAGATACACAGTCTTGAACAGGAACGCGAAGAGCTTCGCGAGAGCCTGACAACATTGCAAGCTAAATCCGTTAATATGCTGAAGAAACTGAAACAATACCAGGCCAAAATTAACGAATTAACCGCCTCTGTAACATTCAGAAAGTCTTCCTCGGTAGAGTCAAATGATCTTGATGTTGCAATTCAAGAAGAATTAAATGCTCAAATTAAGAAACTTGAAGCTAAACTGTCAGAAATACTGGCCGAGCGCGAGAAGGATTTACTGGAAAAGTCTACGATACAAAAACGAGCTGATGTACTGGCCGCTGCCAATGATCGTATGACAGAAATGAAAGAGCGCCAAGACAATGAAATTGAGTCATGCAAATTAAAAATTCGACAGTTAAGCGGACAACTTCAGAAACTCGAAGACTGGTCGGAAGAAAGTGTGAAACCAGTACAAGAAGTTGTACAAGTATCAGATGCAGCTGCTGTACAAATTGAGGAACTTAAGAAACAATTGCTTGAAGTGCATTTGGACACAGAAGAAGTTCAAGCTTTACTTGAAGAAGAAAAGTCTCATAGTGCTTTACTAGAAGATCGAATTAAGTTACTGCAACAATCATTAATGGTAAAGAACCAACTTCAAGAGGATTTAGATCAAGCCAATAATAAAATAACTGAACTACGTTCCTCCCAAAATACTTCAGAACTAGAATATCTAAAATTGGATCTGCAACAGAAGATTGAACAGATCTCACAGCTACAGTCTCAGATAAGTATATTAGAAACACAAGCAGCTGATGCCATGTCAACAATTGATGTCCTATCGCAGGAATCTACGTATATAAAAACTGCATTAGATACTCTTAAAGAAGAGCATAACTACAAGATTAACGAGAATAATGTAATGTCCAGTGAAATGAAACTATTGAGTGAGCGTAATGCTGAACTAGCCACTGAGGTTAGGAGCATGACTCAGTCGCAAGCAACTACCAGTAGTATGAGAGAGCTTGAAGAGCAGCTTCAAAACGTGTTGGCCACTGTACAGTATAAAGATGCCGAAATCATGCAGTTAAATCAGCGTGTTGAAGAAGTTTTGCAGGAAGATCAGACGCAAGCATTGGTACAAGAAATTCTAGGTAAAAACTCAGAGATAAATGCTCTACGGCTGCAAGTGGAACAACTAATAAATAAGCAAACCGAAGTGAGTATTGAAGCACCACAGCATACTCAAACAAGCTCGTCTGAAACAACAGCCAAATCTATAGAATCTAGTGAATCCATGTCAAAAACTATTGCTGAACTACTGGAAGAAAAAGATCATATGGAAAAAGAACTTCAGGTTCTTAATGATCAAGTATTAAGAAGCCTAAATCTAGAAGATGACATAAAAGTGTTGGTACTTCAAATGGACATGAAAGACATTGAAATACTTGAACTAAAGAGTGCTCTAGCACAGCTCAAGCTTCAAGAACCTACGCAGCCAGTCAAGTTGTCAGCAACGGATGAAGCTGATTATCGCTTAAGAATTATACAACTAGAAAAACTCAATACGCAATGGGAACAAGTTATGCAACAGCGGTGTGCAGAGTTAACAGAAAGTTGGCGTGGGCATTTAAAACAGCGCGAAGACGAAGTATATATACTCAAACAAAAGTTACAGGCAATCGAGGAACTACAGAATTCGTCATCATCCTCGCCAGTCAGAGTTCAGGATGACAAAAATGAAACAAGTGATAACACCGAATTGTTTAAAAAAATGCAGGAAGCTCTTGAAAATCAGGAGATCGAAATTGTTACTCTTAAAGAGCAGTTGGCTATTCGAAGTGCCGAATATGCACGAATTGCGGCACAAGTCGATCCGTTCGGTACATCCAATCGAAGTATTATGTCCATTGACCTTAACAAGAAAAAAACTACTTCGGAGCCAAATAAAAAATCTGAGCTAGACCTAGCTCTGTACATGCTTCATCAGAGAGATATGCGATGCGAAGAACTAACCGAGGAACTGATACACCTTCTCGAAGAACGGGACATGCTGCAGTTGAAACTGTCTAAATCACTGCGAGACACCGAGGCAATTAGACAAAACAAAGGTGTTGATTCAAATGGTGAGTATATTGAGTTTATAAAACAATTTCACAGCTACACTCGGAATTAAGAGAATCAATGTCACTGGTATTGGTAAATTGCATTTGCTCGATTTCATTTTTAATCTCACGTGACAAATGCATTTTGGACTGGTTGAAATAGGACGCACAGAACTCGAAACAATTTGAGGGCCGTGTGGTTTCAATTTTCTTAACAAGAATGTTGATGATTGCTTGAATTTCCGGATGCTCTTTCATATATTGCCAGTTTTGAATTTTTTGCTGAACCAATAATTTTCCTAGTTTTATCTTCTCTTCGCCCGAAAGTATGTTATTGTCAAAACTCCCGAGACTCGTTATGTTGTTCAGGTCATCGAGAGGATCGCATGGGCACTCATTTGTTGATTCTGACATGATTCAAAGAATTTAAAGTTAAAATATTTTTCAATGCATATGAGATTACACAATTTTAATATCCTCGATTTAAAAAAATATATTTTCAGTTCCTGGTGTAGACTCTTCCGAAACAAGTCCTGACCTATCCACGAATCCCTCCGAAAATGAAGTTGATCATCCGGAAAATAATCGTAAATTTAGTGCAAAGTAAGTGATTAATTATTCCATTCCAAAATGTATATTGTAACAACGCACTTTTGTTAGGATTTCCCAACTTCATCAAGGCGGACCTAGTGGAAATGCCCGTGATAAATCATTACGCGAAGAACGCGATCAGCGCCAACGACAGATGGCTCTGCTCCAACGTGACGTCGCCACGTTACCTGCCGAAGCCGTTGCCGAATTAATTGGATCCGATTACGAACAGCCACGGAACACACAGAGCCAGTCTTCGGTTCTACTGAACTGGTTGTGGGGCAACAGCACGTCCAAGACCGATGGCTAAAACGAATTAATTTACATACATATATATACTATATACATTTTAGATATTTGTTTCAAATTTTTTTAAGCAAAATTTATTTGAAAAACAGATTTATGAAAATTTTAAACCTTACCTTTTCGATTTTGTGGGAATATGCGTGCAAGATGTTAATATATTTTACTTTATTTTTGTAAATCCTATCTCTGTATATATTTTTTTGTTCAAAGTATGATGTTCTATTATTAAATGCAAATTAAATAATTATACAATATTGTAAATTGTTTTTGTAAGATATATTTTTAGCATATGTTAAAAATAAAACTTGATTTATGTCGTTTGGCCATATAGGCCAAAGATAATGAAGACGTTTTTTTTGAAAGAACAATAGGTTGACAGAAAAAGGTTTCCGTAACATGACACAGTCCACAGGGTATTCTATCAGCCATTTCACATTCATTAAGCCATTCGAAAAAGTGTTTTTTTAATGTTTCCTATTTATTTTTATTATTTTATTCTTTCAGCTAAATGTTCTTACTAAAATATTATGTGAATGCCAAAAAAATATTTTGGTGTCAAAAAATATTTGAGTACCAATATGCAAAAAAAACATGATTTATTTTTTAAAAAAGTTGAACTTTGTAATATTTTTGAAAAACTTAACTTTTTTTGGCACCCAGATACTTGTTTGGCTTTACATTTTTTTTAATAAACATTAATATTTTCTTTGTTTTGAATGTAGTTTTTTTCTTGCCTTTTAATGTCATTCAATTTTGAATTGAATTGTTTAGAAACCGTTTTAGATCTCTCTTCCCCTGATCTCAATTTTGAATTATTGGTGTCAATTATTGAATAAATGCCCTCATAATTAAATTAAATCACCATAACCATAGCCGAGTTGGTTAACGCGTTGGCCTGGCCTATGGGAGGTCGCCGGTTTAATCCCGGCCGGCGGACCGAAGTGTGTTTGGAATGTGGCACTTTAAATCAGTAGGTTCCTCTTGCTATTAATAGCCTATTTCGGAAATAGGTTATTGGTTTGGAATAACGGAACATTCATGTTATCAATTAACATATACATCCGCACCCTGTATAAAATAATAAGTGTTTGATGGCGTTCATGATTCACGAATCCGAATATAAATAGCAAGATATCTCAGAAATATACGCATTCGCCCTGCAAAGTTGTTAGGGCCAATTAAGACTCCTAACAATAGGGGATGTGTTGTTAGTGTTAGAGCATAGAGATGAGATCTTCTGAAAAATATCCATTGTAAGGTCAGCATTAGAGTACGCGAATGTAATCTGGCAACCTAACTACTTTAACCAGAAATCCCGAATCAAATAAATTAAAAATAAATATTTTTATTGTATGCTCTCCGTAATATGAATCGTAATCGATTACATTTACCATCGTATAACTCCAGACTACTGTTGCTCAATCTTGAGACTCTTGAACGCAGTATTTCATTACTCTTCTGTCAGTAACAATAATAATGGAGCATCATTAAATTCAGCTTCAAGTAGTTGTTCAAACATTTTCTCTGACTAGACCAGACCATCAACCCATCAAAAACTTACTAAGGTATAAATTCAAATAATAATAATAAATTCACATGATTTGACTTCCATTGTCCTAGAAATTTATTTATTTCCGTTAGTCCTTTCGTTGTCTGATGATTAATTTCCTATTTATAATTTATTTTTCAGGTTTATTACGTGCATTTTATATAATTTATAATTTGTATATGTTAGTGCTCAGTTTCCATGGTCGTAATTACTGGAAAAATATACACTAAGAAGAACCTAGTCTTCAAGGTTTACAATTCTATTAACTGTTATTTAACCAGATAGGATTCGTCCTGTTGGTGGCAGTAATAAATAAATATATTATAAAAATGCATGTAAACAAGTTTATAATAAAAATAAAAAATATTATTTTATGAGATTTAATTTTATTATATTTATTATAATATAAACATTTACACTTGGCAACGTAAAACATTCATAAAATACATTATGTGCCAATTGTAATATATATAA
>JANSTU010018774.1:0-13865 GCA_027564075.1 Bolitophila hybrida
GGACTACTCTCTTTTTGTATAAATGTATATGCGTTTATATTTATATATGTGTATATATATATATATACTATAAACTTAATATAATATATTAAATGTATTAATAGAAATGTTCTTACAGAAAATATACTATTTATATATATTACAGTATTTGCACTTTTTCTAAATAAGAAAGTGTACATTTATTTATTATTTTTAGGGCACCAACTATACTGTCTAATTGCTTTTTTATTTATTAAAAAAATTAAATAAATAAAATAAATAGAATATAAAATGATTAATGTTACACATTCATTATTTTATTTATCATCGCAAAATGAAGCAGCACACAGCAATTATTTAATCGGAAAAGCTTTTTCAAAAAATTAACTCTCGGAGACCGGAAACCCGTACAAAATCCTGTCTAGCTCATTGCCTTTATATAGGTCTTAAGACGGAATTGAATCATATGCATACGTTCTTATATATGTATATATATATATAAGTCGGAACAGATTAATTTAACAATATAACATATACTAACCTGAGCTTGTGTGAACAGTACTCGTCGCTTTCTCCGCTGTGCCAATGGAAACTGCATTGGTTTTGTGTCGGAAACGCTGCACGCTCCCAGACTGCCCATATTGCTCATGTGACCCATCGAGCCTCCCGCTGAGCCACTCATCAGTCGCGAAACTGAAAAAAGATAATTTATATGTATTTTTTTTGATACATGTTTGTTTGTCTTAATTATTAATTGTGATTAATTGCGCTAATTTACGAATGCACGAATAAAGTTATGTGTATGAAAGCACAATGCAAAATGAATGCGGTATTATACAATTAAATCACAAACGGCCTTAAATATATAAGAACCAAATGGCCAATCAAACAATTCCAATTTATAACACGAAGTTGTATTTTTGTATTTTTCCAAGTTCTTTTTTCGCCAAAAAAAATAATGGTTTGTAGTTTCTTTAGTGTATAGTGTATATACACTATCGAATACACTATTATTGATTCGTAACCTTTTTTTAAATCCTAACTTTTATATAGTCGACAAAGTGGTTTTATTTAAAAACAATTCAAAATATAATAAAATCAATCTCTATATCATGAATTAACCAAAAATACAAACTTGACACAAATAAAAAAAATCTAACCGCATCACCGCGGAATACACATTTCCTCGAACCACACACACTCATATTAGAAATGAAACAACTAACTGAAGAACAATTGGAGGAAGTAACAGAGTGGGTAGATTCTTTTAAATTGAGCAGGCCACGAAAGACTCTAAGCCGAGATTTTTCCGATGCCGTACTTATGGCCGAGATTCTCAAACAACTCTATCCAAAACTAGTTGAAATCCATAATTATCCGCCTCGGAATTCGTATACACTAAAATTAGACAACTGGATTACTCTTAACAGAAAAGTACTTAAACGCATCGAATTGCTTAAAAGCAACGAAGCACTCTACCAGATGTCCAATTGTGTGCCTAACGTTGTCGAGTCTCTTTTGTACGACATTATGCTAAAGTATCGAAGAGACAAAACTCGAAGCAACATTTGCGATGATGAACAGACGGCTGAGACAAGTTGTAAGTATTTTTCATAAAAAAATACTACAAGCTTAAATTTAAAAATATTTTAAATTTAGCCGATGTAATGACAGTCATTGTAGAGAAACAGTTGGGTGGTAAGCTCGAGCAAGTACCACAGAAAATGATTGTTTACAGTGCTTACGAAAAATGCCAGCAAATTATCGAAGAACAGAGTCAAGCCATTGCAACAAATCAACAAAAGGTAAAAACTAATTTATAGAGAAAGAACTTTATCTAGATTCTATGTTTGTACATTCAGATCGACCATTTGGACAATTTGCTTAAACTTAAATGTCAGCGCATCGAAGAATTAACTCAACAATTGAATTGTCGAAAAAATAGACGGAATACCTTTGATAACCTGCTGAGTAATGATAATATTATATCAGAACCAAGTATCACAAGTCGTTCGCTTATGTTCTAGAATTTGTTGTTTTTTGTGTGGTCAATATGCTGCAAATTTTATTTCTATCAATAAAACATTTTTGTTGAAATTAAAACACATTCTGCTTGTTAATAAAAACACCAATTTTCACACATAATTTGTTTTTTTAAACTTCTAAATCATGTTTTTAAAAAAAAAAACAAATATACTAATTCTAATGTTACTGAAGATAAAAATGTAACGTCTTTTTTTGAATGAATTTCATATTAGAACTCTTCTGGATTTGTTCAGTTCAAATGCGAACTTCCTGATATTTTGCCGGGCCAAAAGTGCAAGTGCAAGTGACTGACGCCAACCGTCGGCGAGTGCATGCGTGTTTTTATGCGTGCGCAATCCGAATTTTGAGCGCGTTGCTTATTACCAGGTAAGCAATATAGCACGGTGGCGGATGAACTCTTTAGAGAGTCAATGGCAGCGTGCCCAGTCCCAGTTTGTGCGGATTACTGGTTGCTGCATCTGTGTGCTTCTTATTTCTGTAAGGATCCTCAGGCAGCTTGTTTATAAGCATCGCGGTGCCTTAAAACAAAAGCGGAATGTCAAAGTCTGAGTGTATTGCCGAAGTTAATTTCGGTAGTTGCCTAAGGGAGTAGGTGGGAAAACGCGATTGTGTACTGTCAAATTACTTTGCACTCATCAATGCTGCAGAATCTTGCGATTTTCTAATCGGCCTTCGGATCAACGCAAGACGAAGAAAATACGGCTTAACACAAGCGAACGGGTGCAGCCCATCCAACTCAACGGTGAACCCGTTGAGATTGTTGATAAATTCTGTTACCTCAGAACTGTTGATGAAGGCACAGACATTGACATCTGTGCCAGAATCAAAAAAAGCGCGCTCAGCCTTTGCGATGCTCAGCGTCGTCTGGCGCTCCACTCAGCTGTCAAAACGAACGAAGCTGAGACTGGTCGACTCCAACGTCAAATCGGTCCTTTTCTACGGTTGCGAGACATACAAAAGATATGAAAGTGCAATCTATTGCCAATGATTATGATTGTTATGTTTAATCCGCTTAATTAATTTTCTGACTTCAAAAAATCACTACCGCAATGGGCAAATCAATCGCAAACTTCATCCAAGAACAATTTGTTTTAAATCTTCCTTATCGAGACAATAATCTCATTTGAAGTATGTTATTTTAGACAAATTAAACCCAACGCCGTTCATAATACAATTGACTTGTTAAACAGAAAAAAGATTTAAAAAAAAGGTTACGTTTTCGAAAAATGACGTATTTTTTTAACTTTTACTTGGAAAACGTAATTTCCTCGGATAAATCGTATAATAACCCTTATTATGTATTGGATGGAAAGTCTATTAAATTATATTCTAGAAATTAATAAATAAAAATTAGAGCTTAGACAATAATCGATTAATTGCAGAATGTTATGATTTGTCGGAGATTTTATTGATTTATATATGTTTTCTTGATACAAAATACTTATATTTCAATATTCTAATAAATATAAAGCCATTTTGCGAAGGCCTACGTATTATAAATGGTTTAGATTCCACATCCAAATTATAGTGAAGTTATAATTTTCTCAATTACTTTAAATGAGATTATTTCATAATGAAATATCTCTCGGCTTGACATACTAGATTTATAAGCTTAAATTCGCTATTTGCTCATGGTATTAACAATGTCAACAAAAATCAATGCACATCATCAACAATAATGCAAGCTAAACGCTTTTAGCATGAACATAAAAAAAAGATCTCAGTCTATATTCTCGGCATTGTTGCCTAAGACTTAAAGCCGCAAATCATAAAATATTGGCCATTTTTTCCTAAAAGTGCACAGTGTACAGTGTAATGTACAAGGTTCTTTGGGACTAGGACGATATCCACTCGTAAAAAAGTTTGCCGAGATTATATAATCATTTTTCTTCAACGACAATTCACACGTCAAAAAAGGACAGCAGACCTAGTCCTTTCTGACTACCATCTATTTTCGTCGATAAGCCAATTCTTACCAAGTCGTCCGAAAATGGCTAGATGGGAAATAATAAAATAAATAAAAAAAAAATAGAAATTAAATAAATTAAAAAAAAGATTTCAATAATAGACTTATTAACTTCAATGTCGCTCAGCTTAAAGTCTTAGATTCCCAATTTGCCCATCGTTATCTATATATAAAATTGTACCTATATATTGATGATGTGCAAAATTTGTCCCATATGATATTGTTGAGTGGTTGCGGCAAAACTCAAGGATTTCTATATTCTTGCGGAATATTCGATTTATCCAAAAAAAGCGGATTCAATTTTTATACACAAATATAATAAATAGATAAACATAATAATGTCTATAGAAATTGGTACCAATACATAACAAATCAACTGAACCACAACTGTAATTAAAGAAAAGCGTCCGTATTGAAGTCACTTTATATCTTATTATATTCTATTTACACAAAAGAATGCGATACCCTGTAGATATATTGAATTATATGTTATACACAGAGATCTAAAATCTAAGAGCTTCTGTATTGCACCGAACCCACAAAACAGCCCCTTACCGGCACAGCGCACATCAAGTATCTATAGCTATATCGTATATATATAAAAAATATATTATTATATATGTTATACCTACTCGTATTATTATATATATATGTCTATACGCGATTATTATTTGTAGTCAATACACTCACTTTTTTTGGGTGCCCGCCACCGATGCGCCAAATCCGCGCGTGATTCGGATGGCAATAAATATACGCTCGCATGGAAATTGAAGTGGGCGTGCGGTGAAAATTTCAATTGAAAAATATTTGCTTTGTGCAAAATGATCGAGTTGTATTTCGATATTTGAATGTAATAAATATCACATAATAATATCAGTAGGTATACCTTATAAAATTCTCGTATTTTTGATATACAAATTTCTCTATATCAACAACATTAAATATATTGATTTGAAAATAAATAATACATTTTCTGTCCAGACACACATTCAGTACGAAGTTGATGAATAAAATCCATATTATAGGTAGATTATTGCATTTTGATATACAAGATCAGAAATGTCGATTAAGCACGTACACTCGATTCGAACATGAAGATGCATAAACACGCAGACATTACTCACAACGACAAATACATATATGATGTAATATTAAATCTGTGAAATAAAATAAGATTTCACATTTCGTTTTTTTTCTTTCTATTTGCTTATGTGTTATGGACAAAATCTTAGCGACAACATCGAATTGAATACATGTATATAGATAAAGAAATTCAATCAAACTGAGAGGCTGTATACGTGGACAATATATATACGTAAACATCGAAGGCGACCACTGAAAAGGCTTTCTTAAATCCTTAAGAAAACAACACATACAAATGCAACGAGAAGAAAATGTGTCAGAAAATATTATAATATGTGCACAGGATCGAAACGAAAATATCGAATTTAAAATGCAAAACCACTTTGTACATTTTTACTGAGCAAATATTTACATAAAATGTCCAGTCGGGCTTTGTCCTGGCGAGTGTGTCCTGCATGCATTTATGATATATACATTATACATGTACATGTGGATGAGAATGTGTAAAATAAAATAAACTGAAATCGTATATATATATATATATATATATATATACTCATTTTGATAGAAGATTTAAATATACGAGTATAATGGATATATAAACCATGTTTTTTTATTATATTAGGATACAACCTAATGTTTGAGTACAATAAATTAAAAAAAGTTTATATTATTTGTATATTTTTAATTTAATATCTGAACCATTAGTTAATTAATTTTTTCATAAATAGTAAAAATTATAATAATTTTTGCAATCAGATATTTCACACATTATTCGCCAAAAACGCAGAAAAGGACGGTTTTGACAGCTCAATTGCGGTCCATTATTATTTTGAAGATTGCCAAAGAACGAAAGAGGTATGGAGTGAGTTTTTTCAATGCGAATTGGAATTGGAATTGTATTTTTTTTTTAAATATTATCTAAAGATTTAAAGTGAAAATATAAATATAAATATATATATAATATAATAATGTTTAATTGTATAATATTTAAACATTATAATATTATAAATAAATAATTTTTAAAGTTTTTTATTAGACAAATTTAAATATTTATTATTTATAAAAAAAATATAAATACATTATTACAATAAATTTATCTAAATCAGCATAATAGATAAAATGTGAATGAGACAACTATTATCATCTAAAAGTTCAGTGGCGAGGACGTGCTCATTCCGAAAATGCCCCTTATTCCGACCAACAATATAGAATTGTTGATATTTGAATGTTGATATGGAGAAGAAGAATTTTTTTAATTTTGTGTTTAAATAATACAGAAATATTGGATCGAAAAAGGGTTACTGCCCAGAATTCCGTTGTAAGTCGGTGGCTGCAATTTTAAAGCAACCTGGAGTTTTACAAAAGATGGTATTTGATGCTATAAAAGTTAATAACACAATTAGGAACTATTAAAATCCCACTTTGGTTGATCTCTAGGAGGTATCCAGCCCATAAGTATGTTCTGACAATTTCCAAACGGACTCTCCAGAGTCGATTCCAAAAGTTTGGTAAGCGTGGCTGAATTGTCGCATTTTTTTCGTACGATTCCAAAAAAACATTAAAAAACAATTGCCGTTCAAAGAACTCTATAATTTTGGAAACTATTTCTCTGGAGCGATTAATCTAATTTTGGAAAGGTCTTGATAGTGTACTTTGAACTCGGGCTACACGATCAAGACCTTCCGACCTAAAATTCGATTCATCGCTCCTGAGAATCAGCTTCCAAAATGATGGACAATAAGGCAATCGTTTTTTAATGTTTTTCTGGAAACGTTTGAAATATATAATACAATGCAGACACGATAATCAAAGTTATGGAGGCGACTCTGTACAGTCCGTTTGAGAATTTTCTGAACGTACTTAAAGGCTGAGACCCTCCTAGAGATCCACAGATATCTAAAAAGTATTTTTGATGCTCATCATTAAAATGACTCGATTGTCATTTTCGGTATTTTTGTTAGGTCGATTCGATCAAAATTGGGTTTAAATAGATCCCAATCGTAATATTAACCTTTATAGCATCAAATGCCATCTTTTTTATAAACCCAGGTTCTCTTGAAATTGCTGCCATCGACTTCTTTTCCAAAAAAATGACATTTTATTAATGCAATTTCCAATGATCCAATTTGTCTGTATTTAATTTTGTTGTATTTATTAACTCGATCTTATTATAGTATTCACCAAATATCGCATCGAAGAAACCATAACAACATACAAATCTTGCGTTTCCAATTAGATGTCCTGATTAATTATGTGTTTTTTCAATTGACCCTTTTTTGAGCAAATAAAATGTATACAAGCTATAAGGATACTCATGGCAGGCAATATAAAAAAATAAACAATCTATTTTAAAATAGTTTCTGGTACAATAAATTTATAAAAATAATTAAACATATATGTCGTTTCCAATTAGTTGTAGTCCACTGTACGTACACAAGTACTTGAATGTGTTTGTGAGCTTATCCTTATCAATGATAATAACAATCATTTTTTTCTAAAATAATAATAACACTAATAATGAGTGAATGCCAATATTTTTTAGAGTGATTTCAGTTGTTGGTGAAAATGTGTTAAAACCGCCAGCTTCATTAGAGTTTCATCCCCGTATCTTCAATACACTAATATCGATATTGATTTTATTAGGTAACGCCAGTTCCTCAGCTCCTCCCTTCCCAATTTTAAAATGTATTCTGTTAGATTAGATTTTAGATTAGTTAGTTAGTTAGATTTTAAAATTATATATACCATCGATCAGAGGTTCCTTAAAATAGGACTCAGTTTCAGATATGAGCTCCTCATTTGTGTAAACTCATTTTCACATTTAAAAAATACTTGTTGGATGGTCAATGGTGTCTGTTCTGCAACTTTTAAATGGCTGTAATATTGACAAACGTAATTTGAAGTATGAAGCTTGTTAAAACGATGTACAGTTTGTTCGGTATTTTAGATATGTTCTGGAATATTTCTGAAGAAAACCAAAATTTAATTTCATTAACTCGATCCTTTTTCTAAAATTATGTTTTTTCAATATCTAAAAAATGTAAAATTCATACATAATTTACTATTGGCCTAATTATATAATTAATACAAATTTACAACATTTCAAATGAATAAAATTATGACTATAAGTGTTAAGTGTTAGTGACGCAATATACGGTATTTCAAATGGTTTATATTCATCGACAAATTAGACGTGTATACATCGAACAGAAGCATTTGAAAATAAAATGCATAAAAACAATCTCTTTCGACGCAATATATAAATGTAGTGTTTACTCAGCACTCAAGACATAGACGCGCACGTTCTCCGTTGAGTTAATTAAACAAACACATTTTATTTACAGCATGTTTGGACAGATATTAGTAAATTTTGTTAAACTTTAACATCCACGTAATTTGTCAATTTGTAATTTAGTCATAATTATGCTATGCCATTCCTTTTGTCTATATTTAATTTATTTACTATTAAGGTATGTATGCATTTCCCTGGCGCAATGACAGTTTTAAATCAATATTTATGAAAGCAAACGCTTTTGCCAATACATATAATACATATAATTAAATATATATACACTATTATTTGCACGTGTATGCAGTATACTATATATATAGACTAAAATATATGCGTATATATATGGTATATTTATGTATACACACGATCCTTTTTATATTTTCTATGAAAATATACGTTGAAAAAGAACGTCGTATATTCTTGTATATTATATATATGGTATATATTATATCTTGCACGTACATTACTGCGTTGAGCGTTGGATCAATATTTTCTTTAGCATACACATATTATTATTGTAGGCTTTGTACCCTATAACTGCTTGTCATTCTCACTGGAAACGCGATGCTGTGTGTCTCGTTGCTATATAAAGGTAAACCACACAAGTTCTTATTCAAACACATATATACACACACGTTTTCTTAATTTCCCAGGGCCAGAAATTTCAGATATGTCTTTTGTAAACCTGTACTGTGCGGTACAACACAAAAATTACGCACTTTGCGGTTTTTATGCTTGAACGCACAATATTCACCGCAAATACTATGAATTATCCAACTATATACTAAATGGGGATATAGTTAATAGTCCACTATACATTTTGTCTGCAACTTGTTTTAATGGCAATAACTGTTATTGGCTACCAATTTGTATCGTAAACTCAATTTGGACACCCTTCTGCAAAACATCAGATAAACCCGGTCGTGGAGTTAATACAATTTCGGAACCCCTATAATTTATAGATATTTCCACACAGTTCAGTTTTGTAACAACTGTATTTATTAAGAATTATCAGGCACTCAGTGTTATATGTACAGTATGTACCATATACAGACTTTTGCCCCTGGCTCACAAAAACATCGGTGCAATAATATTTTTCTAACACACCCGGTGCCATCATATGGATGGATATAGGAAAGGATTGAAATTTTTATTTTATAGCTTTAAATAAAAGATTATTTATTTAGTTGCAATTCTGGTTTAATCTTAAAATGTGACAATTTAAATAAATTTAGGGTTTGATGAGGCAGGTGAACACAAAATGCGTTCGATATGTTTTAAATGTTCGAATAATGGATGAAAATTTAAATTTTATAATTTTTATATTTGTTTGTTGTTTATACACATTTTGTAAATATTTTAAAATAATTCGGGAACGCCTTCAATTCTCTCATCGAATTTTCTCATGTATCGAATCGAAACGGGTCACACAAAGTAGTTATTTGAGTTACGAAAACTGAAAAATGTCACACGGAGAAAGTTGTGCTTGCTCAATCTAGGATGTATTTGTGAGATTGTTTTGTTATGACAAAATTTTGGTCTTTTCGTCGGATACTCTCCCTAAAACGCTTCGTAATTCTTATATAATTGTGTTTATTCACCGGAAGATATTTCGAGAGAATCACATCACGAAGAAAATAGTGTGGCAAATATTTTTGAAGAAAATTCAGCTATTTTGGAAAAAGCTGTGCTGCGACGCGTCTCATGCTTAAAACATCAACTGAAATGTGGCATACAAATTCATGATGGATGGATAGTTTTTGCGAAAGCTCTATCAAACTATAGTTAAGATTTACGAGTATAATTTTCTTCACTTAGTCGATGTTTTCTTCAGTAACTGCCGATTCAGGCATCTATTTCACGAACCTCTTTGAACACTTTATACCACTCAAATATTCTTGTTCTCGATATAAGAGTCTTTCAAGTCTTTCAATTTTCAAAGGGGTACGAATTAATTATTAATAAATTCAAAAATGTGCTCCTAAAAAATTAAAAACGTGCTCTAAAAAACTCAAAAATGTGAACCAATATATTCAAAAATGACCTCCTATATATTTTAATTTATAGGAGCACATTTTTTAATTATTTGGAGCACATATTTATATTTTTTAGCACATTTTTTAATTTTTATTGGATTTTTAGGAGCACAATAATTTTTTTGGTGAATTATTGAATTAATTGTTGCACATATTTTTAATTTTTTAGCAATTTTTTTTATTTTTAGGAGCAAAATTATTTTGTTAATTTTTTTATTTATTGGAGCATTTTATTGAATTTTTAGGTGCACGGTTTTGTATTTATAGTTTGTCATTTCTGAATTTATTGAAGCACATTTTGGAATTTTTTGGAGCACATTTTTGAATTTTTAGGAGCACAATTATTTTTTTCGATATACATTTTTTTTTATTGGTGGACGTTTTATTTTTATTGGTTGACGTTTTTTTTTTGGGTGTACGATTTATTTTAACCCTTTTCAAAGCTACCGAACAAGAATTTTCGTTCCCAACACAAGATTTCTAACAATCCTTTACTAAATATTTTTGTCCACATTGTCAAAATTGCCGATAGCACTTTACGTCATCTAATGTCTTTGGCTGCTTACAATAAACAGATTTCGCTTAAACTCAGCGTCAAACGATATCACTTTTTCATTTTTCGGAAAACATTGGAAAAATATTGTGTTTCATGAATTTCGGATCATTGTTCAATATGGACATTTTTTGTGCGCCCATTCTCGCTGAAGGCTGGCCTTCAGGCAGTCCACGCTCTGGTGTTTTTAGAGGACACCTGGTCATCCAACATGCTCCATATGGAGAAAGCCATCGGAATCAGATCTGGTGAATATGGAGGCCTTTCTTAAGAAGAAATTAGCCGTGCACGAAAAAATGTCAGTGTCTCGCGGTCTTTGTGCGACGATGAAGAGTCCGATTTGCTTGTGTTCCCACGGCATCAATGTACAACTTAGCAGCTTTTTGCGGTAAACCTCCTGGTTTATCTTGACGCCCTGCCCTGGTCAATGTAAACCAGCGGAGAACGTCCATTGGTGATCAACGTGGCCCAAACCAATACAGATGCTGGCCCTTATTTTCTGGTGGACACTCTTTATTCCAAATTATCGTTGTACTTGCCTGTCAACCAAACACGTTAATTTTGTTTGTTGACATACTGCTGGATCATGAAAATCTTTCCATCTGAGAAGACGATGTTGGGAAAATCTCCGCTTGCGTGCAATGCTTTCAACGCCCGAACGAATTTCAGCCATAATCACATTGTTACGCTTGAACTCCATTGACAATATCTTTGTTCGTTATCAACTTAGAACACGCTTTAAAAATATTATGTACTACACCATGGCGCATAACCTCAACAAAAAATTATCTTGCTGTGACTAGTGAATTGTCAAGTAGACACGCGTGAAGTTGGTATCACTTGATACATCCAACCTTGTAGATTATTGTTTAAAGAAACCATTAACCCAGGCTGTTAATATCCAAAAACTATCTTCTAATTTTAAACTTTAACTAAAACAAACCTTAATTGGAAAAGCCAGCACTTTTCAGAATATTCATACAAATTTAAAAAAATTAAACATAAACACTTATTCACCCGTCATGCCATCCTTATTCTTCAGAAGGACTTTTACTAAATAAACACTGCTTTAGGGAGTAATTTCTCCCCTAACTACTATTACTGGTTTTGGGGAGTTTGCCTACTGATTTATGATTTGGGAAAAACAAAAAGCCCGGATCCATTTCCCAAAGCTCAGTCTGTGGTTTTTCTTTAAGGTGGATAGGGAGTGTTCGGTAACAACATTTTATTGGGTTTTTTGAGATATCGTGCACAAAGGGTTATTCTTGCCATTTTCCCTTTACTTATAAAAACTTTTGACTGGGAATATTACGAGCACATCAGTATATTCTAAAAAAAAACCTTTGTTTTTCCATTATTTGAACTTGTTTTTAGGGCGAGGAAGATGAAATATAATCATGCTGTTAAGTTTAAAAATATTACGAATTATATAGTTCCATCAAAATGGTTACTATATGTTGACTAGATAGGGTTTATTCTTGAAAATGCAATTTGAAACATAATTATATAAAAAAATATATATCATAAAATCAAAAGCTCTATATTGTTCCTTTTATTCACAACAACAAATTCATGGCACAAGTCAAATTAGCCCAATTTCGTATTAATGTCATTTTGTAATCGATACTTTATCGGTACCACTTAACTTTTCTATAGTGTTACACCAGACATGACACCTACTACTTAAGCATACATATGAATACCGTGTTCAAATTTCTATATGCACACTTATATGTATATATACATATATATATATATATATATATTCTATATATAGTTTACATAAGTAGTGTATAGTTTGCACATTGATTGTGGTGGTTTTGTGTGTAAGGTTTTCAACAATTTGTAACCGGATACGATTTGCTTCGATCCATCTAGCCGCACCGAATCTGAAAATTTTGCTCTACGGTCGATTCGAAAAGCCCTTAGAATCACAACTTTGTTCAAATATAGGCGTCCAATTTCATTTGAACTTTTATTTGTTCATATTATATATGTATATTGTATTGTATTTGTATATATATTTAGTCAAGACGCATATGCGGTGCATAAACAACCCATTAAGTGCGTATATGTTTGGGTCAATATGCGCGTGATGTGCGTAAGATTTGATTTGTATTTATATTATAATAGAATATCTGAAATTCCTCAATCGAACATATGGCTGAGTCACTGGAGACATACAACATCGAATATCTGAATACCATATCCGAGAAGATGATAATATGAATTTTTTATTTGTTTTATGACTTATTCAGTAGCTCAGCACTTTTACACGCGTTGTGTGCTTTATTCCATGGAATTTGTAAATGTAAATACGACAAAATATAATATTTGTATATTATGAAAAGTATCAACACAAATATTATTATGGGTGCATTGGAATTTCAATGTCATCGAGAGGATTTTAAATGAAGGAAGATAGATGATATGGAATGCTGTTTTAAATTTGTTATAGATTTACATCATTATTGATAATAGATAGATAATTTAAATTTAAAAGTCAATTCATTGCGAAAAAAGAGATAATGCTTTTATGTGTTATGTTTTCTAAATCCACCGATTTATCGAAATAAAAAAGATTTGTTTGCTCGCTTATATAAAAGATTAAAAAAAATGCGAATTTAGCGATGGGAGTCTGTGTGAATATACTCTCTATATATTCAAAAGCTCACATTTGATATACATGTTTCTAGCATCTCAAGTGAGGAATGTGTTTTTTTGTTTGAACAATATTTCCGCGGGTAAACATCAAACCCTCCACCGAGATTAAATCGATGCAAACCCCAAAAAGCTTAGCAGCAAATACTTTCTATATTTTTATATTCGTTTTAATCTACTCGTAATTTGGATAATCTGCCAGAGCAAATTCACGCAGTTCATATATAATAATGCTTTTATATTATT
>JANSTU010018785.1:0-13864 GCA_027564075.1 Bolitophila hybrida
CAGTGTCTTTTTCCGCGCATGATTTAGTGAGTGTGGATCGTGTGTGACAGTCGAAGTGGCTGCGTTTATTTCAACAAAATCAAACATTTGTTAATCACGGTTTATTTTTTTATCAGAACTGAGAAATTATCCCTTAAATTTATTAAATGTCATTTCTAATGTCTATTATTTTTTCATACAAAAAATCTTTAAACGCGTTTTTCACAAAAAAAAAATTTCGACACGGCTGTAAACAAAACTACCTCAATTACTTACCGATTTACTTCAAATTTTCACAGTAATTCTGTTTTGGAATATTTTGTAATGTAATATATGTATATGGGAACATTTTACATAGACAAACATGATTTTAGACCCAGTATATACCGTCCTTTTTTCTCTTTAAAGTGAGACGATCTTTGGAAGCATTTCGCAGTCATACGTGACTTTTTATAGTTATCGTTCTGGTCACAAACACGGACCATGATGGTGAAAAAAAAACAAATGCGACCGGGAGGGTCATTTTGGAGAGTGCCGTGTTGTATATCAAAAGAGAACAAAACGAAATACTTGATATGATGGTCGACCCGACAGATGTTAATAAGAATGTTCATCGCCGCCACTACCCACTGAAAACTTTAGAAGATAATGAAATGATAACTGGTTTGAAGTGGTGCATCAAGCTGGACAGCAAAAAGGGGTTTTAGCAAATCAAAATATCAAAACGAAAACCAAAATACTTGTCATTCGCTACTTTTGGATTATGTTAAGCACTAGAAGATTTCCAACTTCAATGACTTCTAGGAATGGTAACATATTTAAACAAATTCATTCCCAAATTATTTGAAATCACACACCCGTGCGTAAGTTATTAGAAAAGGATGCTAGATGGTTATGGACACACGATCAGTCAAATGCATTCACGAAAGTAAAAGAATCACTATCTTCGGCGCCAGTACTACAATTGTATGTCAATGAAGATGTAATTCATTTTAACTGATGCACGTTCATACGCGCTGGGTACAGCAATCCTGCAACAACCAGCAGCGTACGAAACTCGTTCATTAACAAAGACGGAGATCAACAGATCGAGAAGAGGCTCTCGCAATTAGAGATATGAAATATCCTGATATTATGGTAAAAACGGATTACAAACCGCTGGAGTGCATTTTTAAGAAGACAATATCTAGTGGCCTACAACGCCTTCTACGCATATTGCTAAATATAGCATCTTACTCGCCGACATTGATTTACAAAAAAGATGAAGCAATGTATATCGCAGATACGTTCAGCAGAGACTGTGATAATAAAAAAACCAAAAGAAAGAAAGAGAACAGCAACAGAACTGGAGGAATCGCTGCAAATTCTTCGACAATACGATCAAAACGGATGGCTGGATGAACAACACTCGATTCAGTGACCAGTGAAACAATATTGGCTCTTTAGAGACGAAACTTCCGAATACGACGGCTTCATTTTCAAAGGCCAAAAGGTTATAAACAAAGCAGAAGAAATATTGCTGGTACTTTACATTACCAATTGTGAGCATATAAAGTCATGGTTCGCATAGGATACCCGAAAATCTTGCTTCCATCAACTAGTAATGTCTTCTAGAACAATTATTTATACAATGGTCTACTTATATATTAATGGTTTACTCGAGTCCAATTGTACATATACTATATCCATTCCACTAAAGCGACATACATTGAGAACTACGTGGCATTTTATTCCTTCACTAATTCCTTATTTCAATGGACAAGCATATGCTGCAATCAGTAAAAAAACACCTGAATAGAGTAATTGGAGTAAAAATCTAACTTTCTTTTTGGTGGAAAGAATTTATTAGAATTCAATCAAATGTTGACATTTTATTATTTATATTTTGAACCTTTGTTAGGCCGTAACAAGAGTTCTCCATATGCGAGATTTCTAGCGATTCTAATTTATATCTGAAATCATTTTTTATTTTACATTATAAACTTATTTTCTAAGAATATGAACCTCAATGTAAGTAAAAATAATGAAAATCATAAAAAATTGCAAGTGTTAATAGTTAGAATTAATTACGTCGATTCTGTCGGGTTACGCAATGGTTATCAATTTTTTGTCGTAATTGAAGCTTTGCGAGCCTACTATAATTCCAACCTCGTTTATTAAAAAAGAGATGAATTTTGTTCATTGAATAAGTCCGCTGCTAAATGTTACTAAAGAAATGTGGGGTTCCGCTACAAAGATACGTATGTACATAAAGGTAATGCTCCACCCTAGCTGCTGTGCACTGGAGCCTGTAGTCTGTACCCAATAAACGCTCGGTTCTATGCTCATAAAATCTAAACGAATGCGGCAGCCAATTAATTCGTAGAACCTATCGTGCAAAATCTAAAATCTCAGACTTACATAGTGACAAGAAACCCAACAAATGTTCTAGCGGTTCTGGATGGTCTCTGCAGTATATCTAGAAAACAAATTAAGTAAATTAAGATAGGCGACATGATTCTGATGATCGAAGATAATTTACCGCCATCAAATTGGACACTTGTGCGAGTTCTACATTTATAACCAACCATTCGTTAAAAAAATGGAAACTTTAAACGTTCAGATATGGATATCGACTTTGGCAGGACTAGCTGTGTTTTTTTAAGCAATTTGTTACACTTTATTTTATTTACAATTGTGTTTTGTAATTAATGTTTTTCTTGTTTTGTTTTTTAAATAATAAATATATATGTCGATTCTCTCTCTTTTTAAAAAAATCGCTTTATCACTTTTAGGGTATGTGACCATGTGACCGTCTTATCCCTCTTTGGGATCTAGGTGTATTAAACATATAAAATGAAAAAATAGATACAGTTTAAAATTAAATAATGTATCTCTATACCACAATTTACATATAAGAAATCTCCATTCATGCATTCAACTAATTTATTATTTTTTTTTGCAGAATTGCACAGCGTACGACAAACGGACAGCATGTCAAATGTAAGTGACATTTCGAGTAGCACTGCCGTGCCTGTCGGACGTCCTCGCATGGATGTGGCTTGTGTAATCGATACGCATCAGCCGGAAAATCTAGCTCATCGCAAATGTGCACTGGAAGAACTCAAGCAAGCTTGTGCTCTGGTCAATGCAAATCTGCAACATATCCAAGTATAAAGTGAATATAATATACAATATTGAATAAAATATGAAAATAATTTATAGTTTGAGAAATTGGATTTCGGTGAGACCAATGTACTTGATATATTCTATAATGCGGATGTGGCTGTCGTTGATCTGAGCATACAGATTCAGCAGAGCGCCCTCTCGTATCATTTGGGTGTTCGTGAGAGTTTTGGCATGAAAGGCAATATACTGATGTATAATGATGTACTGACCGAGCAAACGTTGCGTCTGAAAATCTCCTGTGGAAGTTATACATTTTTACCGTACATCCTGCAGGAAGGCTCGTGCGTGGTTACGAATTCGGTAAAAGGTAAATTCACCGATGAACCAGCGGATAAACAGGCATTGATGTTGCGCGTAAAGAAACTCCTGCAAGATGTGGAAATACAGTCCAAGTAATGTACAAAATTAATAAATAAATGAGTAAATAATAAAATATGTTATTTTTTTTCAGAGCTCATATGCGCGAGAAATTTCTTAGTGACCTGCGAACTGCACGTGATCACTACGTTGGAAATACCGAAGAACTTGCCAAAGTATTGCATAATATGCGCAAACGGCTTGACGATCCGAATGTATTATCCGGCGAGGTTGTTCACAGCTATATGTGCTCACTACGAGACACCCAGGATTATGATGCCATGGTACAACTAGTCAATGATTTGCAGACAATACCGAATAAGCGAAAACACATTGAAACTGGTAACATGAGTTGCTTGTACGCCTTTGCTCTGAATCGTCGCAATAAGGAGGGCGACCGAGAAAAGGCCCTGAAGACTTGTGTGAAAGCTCTTGAGAAAAAGGAGAATCATTTCCCGGACATGCTGTGTCTGTGTGGCAGAATTTATAAAGACAAGTTTGTTGAGTCTGAGCATAGCGATATGGATAGTCTGAAGAACGCCATTCGCTGGTACCGACGAAGTTTTGAGGTTCAACCGAATGAGTACGCAGGGATTAATCTGGCCACACTGCTGGTCATTGATGGAAAGGATTTTTCAAACACCGAAGAGCTGCAGCATATAGGTAAGACGGAAAATCTCAATAATAATCTTTTTTTACAAAACTCTTTTTCACAGGAATGGTACTAAATAATTTGATTGGAAAGAAGGGTAGTCTGTCGTCCCTGACCGAGTACTGGGACGTTGCAACGTTCTTTGAGATATCCGTGTTGGCTGAAGACTATGCTAAGGCTATACAGGCCGCCGAGTGTATGTTCAAGCTAAAGCCACCAAATTGGTATCTAAAATCAACGATTGGAAACATAACGCTTATTGATCGCTTTCGCAAAAAGTCCGACGAGACGGACGCGAGTCCAGAGCAGACGATATTTCAGTTTTGGATGGAGTTCATAGTAGAGGCAACCAATGACATGGACAGTGATAATATACGTTTTCCGATTTTGGTGAGTATTCATCACACGCATATCATTTCGATATTAATCTTTTTTTTCTTAGATTCTTGAACCGCAAAAAATCTACATGCCCAGTTTCGTTATGGTCAACATGGGTGCCGAAGAAAAGTCCATACAAATCATTAATCTTTGTCTGGCCCACTCGAAGGGCACCTGCAAGAAAGTACATGACTTCTTGTTTACGGCCAATCAAATTAAATCCGTTAGTTTGTATAAGCGTGACGAACGCTGTGCCTATCTGTATGTGCATCACAATTCAGATGATTTTCAAATCATTTTCCCATCTGTTCAATGTCGACAACGTTTCTATGATCTGGTACTCGAGATGACCGTTGATCAAGAGGTTTTTGTTGATTTGTCTGTGGACACTAATCAAATTCAGGAATACGAGTATGATTTCGATGATCAGGGTCGTAGGATTCTGCTGGGAAAGGGTACATATGGCACAGTATATGCGGCACGAGATCTGAATACACAAGTTCGTATTGCTGTTAAAGAGGTGCCCGAGAAATTTCATCATGAAGTACAGCCACTGCACGAAGAGATTAAATTGCATTCACAGCTAAGACATCGAAATATTGTTCAGGTTTGCCATTTTTTTTAAATTTTAAATAATAAATTGTCTTTTAAATTAAATTGTTTTATTTAGTACTTGGGTTCAGTTTCGGAAAATGGATTTTTCAAGATTTTTATGGAGCAAGTGCCCGGAGGATCGCTGTCAGCACTGTTGCGCTCAAAATGGGGCCCGCTCAAGGACAACGAAGCCACCATTGCATTCTATTCAAAGCAAATATTGGAAGGTATATCACAAATAAGGTGTTTTATATTTTTGATATCTATCTATCTAATTATTAGGTCTTAAATATCTCCATGATCAGAAAATCGTTCACAGAGACATCAAAGGCGACAATGTCCTGGTAAACACATATAGTGGTGTTGTCAAAATTTCCGACTTTGGAACCTCAAAGCGCCTGGCAGGTATGTACACGATAGCAATCATCTAAAAACAACGAAACTATATAAAATTATTTCAATTAGGAATTAATCCGATAACGGAAACCTTCACGGGTACCCTGCAGTATATGGCACCAGAGGTCATTGACCAGGGTGTCCGAGGCTATGGTCCGGCTGCCGATGTATGGTCATTCGGTTGTACCAACGTTGAGATGGCAACTGGAAAGCCACCGTTCATTGAATTAGGCTCACCTCAAGCAGCAATGTTCAAGGTTGGATTCTACAAGAAACATCCTGAAATACCTGAAATGTCTGCAATGGCAAGAAATTTCATTCTGCGCTGTTTCGAGGTGGACGTAAACAAGAGAGCCTCTGCTGCTCAGCTACTCGAGGACATGTTCTTATCAGAGTATGTTTGAGGAAATTGTTTAAAATTTGGTAATTTTTTTTTTAAATGTTTAACTATTATAGCAAACATCGTAAATCACGTATGACATCAGCGACGAACACTGAATTTGCTCGTAGCATATCCGTACCGGCAGATCGAATGGTTACGAAGAGTGTGTCTCCGCACACCAGTATTTACACGAATGTACCCACCACACCAGAATTAGAGTTAGTATTTGTATAAGTGTTATGTTATGCTGCTTTTATATTAGTTGTCAAGTGGCCTATTTTGATGCTCAACGTGGACAACTGTAATGTAAAATGTTGCTTAATTGCGGTACAGCGATTGGACAACGCTTCGGCGTGTAAACAATTTTTAAAAAATGAATTAAATTCAATGAAAAATCATTCATGTTGTTGAAAACGATCCGTAAGATTCAACAGATCTTCGAGGATGAAGCAATGGGCACCACACAGATAAAGGAGTGGTAGAACCATTTCAGAAATGGCCGCACATCAGCAACGAGTGAAGCACTCTTTGGCCGTTCCGCAACATCCATAAATGAGATTGTCATAGATCAAGTGAATACAATGACAAATGCTGTAACTTGTTGTGCACTTTTGAGTCCCACCAATGCCACTTGCTGCAGAACTAACAGCAATTTAAATGGCAATCGAAAATGAGGGGACCGTAATCTATTATGTCTTATAATTTTTATAAAACTTGAAAAAATGTAAAATCTTAAAAAAGGCCCTTGAAAAGTTGAGCGTACAAATCAAACGAACGGAATTCAATAAGCTTCTTAAATACACTAATCTAGATTTGGTCTTCATGTGCGAAACATTTCTAGACAAAATTACCTCACTTCAACTTCGTGGTTTTATGACATATGAGAGCGATAGGGACTCAACATTAAACACCGACACATCATTAATGTCCCAACAGACTATATAAAATGTGAACATTGTAGTCGATTCTCCTCAGTGTATTGTCCTAAATTCACTCGACAGACCCCACGCTTGGATTTGCGTTCCAGCAAAGATAAATATTTTTTTCGTACATGCACCTCTAGATCCAACGTACGGCGGAACAATACAAAATAGCAGTGTCAATGAATGTTCCTGAATAGTTCAATCAAGACTTCTGTATTCAGAGAACAAAACTTAAAAAACTATGCGGCATTCCACACAGGTCCTATGTCATACAAGGGAATACAGGATTTAATGAGAGATGATTAGGAAAAGCACTTCTTGTCCTGCAAATATACTTCGAGAATTGTACGATCAACTTAAATGGTGCAAAGACACCAGCAATATTCTTCCCATCCCGCAGAATAGTAAAAAACAGATTAACGCACTGGCTCACTCATCTTGGACAACGCATATAGTGGGCGAAGTCAGCTACATACCTGTGTACTGTGCTCAACGAAAACATAACAGATCGTCACAGCTATAATTTGAGGTTATACTGTTTCCCATCGCTCTATCCTCCATTCCCATTATAATAATAAATGAGAAGATAGTTAATAATATATTTACATTTCAAGATTTTTGACCCACAATCAAAGTGATACTGATATCAAAAGAAACTTAGCTGTTATTTCGCTTAGCGCAATTGCATTTGTATCTGACTAAAATTAACTGTATAAAACTGTACAGAAAGTCTAGTAGATGTTATATGATGGACGCATCAATTGTTCAATACACAATATGCTTCCAACGGCTTCTTGGTATGGAATCTTGGACATATCATGCACTTCCTGATCTGTCATTAATCCAATTTCCTTTGAGAGTTTTTGATTTGTATCTATTGGCGTCTTTACTGGATTGCAACTGTCTATTTTGAATTTGGATCATTTTTTTCTATATAATTAGATTGATGGAGAAATATATTACCTGTTTCATTTTAAAGTTACGCGTTAACTTATCCTTAAGATTATTCGTCCTGTAGTAGTTGTTTGAAAATATCAATAGGTCATCAACGTAGACCGGAACATAAACGACTAAATCTATCTCTTTATTCGAGTGTAGACACAAGCATTTAAAACAGAATCCACATTGCACCATAACGTTATTCCATTGATCCATTGTCGGTTTACCTGTTTTAGCTCGTAAATTGTCTTATTCACTCATCCGGAACCATCATCAAAACCTTCTGGCTGCTTCATGAAAAGCTCTTATTTGATGACGCCTTGAAGAAATGCTCATTAAATAGGTTGTTTCATACATCTCTTCTGTCCAGTAGCTCTTATTAAAAGTGTCAAAGAGCATACATTTGGACTTTTCAGTTATCGTATGGATGGTGCGCTCTGCCAGACAATTTTGCAGTGGGATATAGGGAGTTGATGTCTGGTGCACTATACCTTGTTCCTCAAAATAAGACTGAAAACTTCTCTTGCAATACACAGTGCCATTGTCAGAGTAGATGTAACCATTGTCAGAGCGAAAAAAATTGATGCACGTCTTCGATTGTTTCTTATCTAGCTGCTTAAATTTTAAAAAATCATTAAAAACTGAAACTTCTGATTTTTATAAAATACGTTAACACCATAAGGCTAAAATCGAATGAAAATCGGTCTCCATTGGTCGATATCAGAAAATCGCGTTGCTCGGGTGCCCTTGTAATTAAAAGTTTTCCTTGGTTGTTTACCTTTTAAACAAGCTAGGAAACATTTATTTTGTGAACGTTTGCCGTCGTTATGTTTGTAATGTCAGAATCATTGGTTTCGTTAAACAAATCTTACCGCATACTTATAAGACACGACGCGTCCAAATCTATAAACCAGTCATTCAAACTGCATTTCCCGGTTAAAAATTCTGCACTGAAAGCTGGTTAAACTTGCGATTTCCAACCCACTTTAGGACTTCTACTAATGTTGGCGTTTTTGCTATTTGAAGTTCCTGTTTTGCTAGAACTGGAACTGCTGCTCGTAAAACATATGCTTTGATTGTTCCTCGTACAATTACTAGTGTCTGTGTCATTTTTTTTACATTCATAACAAAGGATACCAAGCAATTTCTACTTTTTACTAAAGAAACTATTATTACTAAAGAAAGCTCTTTCGTTGTTCTCAATTTTCTCTTCTTGAAGTTATTTGTTTTTAATGTCATATCCAGAATTGTCTATTGCCATTATCATTGGTCAATATTCTTCTGACAATCCTGCCAACAACCAATCATTCGAAACCTCAAGCCCAATGCTATTTAGTTAATACGCCGTTATAATTATTTCGTTCACATAACTGTCGATCGACTTACAGTTATCCAACCGTATGGTTGTGTACGTAAAAGCCCGACTTTGCGCGTTAATCCGGAGTCATCAAATGTGGACTTGTGTGTGTTACTGTATGAGTCCAATAATAATAATAGTATTTCTAGAGTGTACAATATCGATTATATAGAAATTATTATTTCAACAAAAACATGGCAAAGACCACAAGAGACAATTCCAATTCCAAGCAACTTTGGCGATATATATCACAACAAGTAGATTGATTAAGTATTAATCCGGCTGCGTGTTGGCCATACTCGTGTTACTAACGCACAACTTTTATGGTCATACACACAATCGAATGTGTAGACGCACAAAGAAACAACAGCTATTTAACGAACATTTTTAACATACGGATCAGGATTGCCCATGCTATAACCTGTGGCCAACTCAAAGTGACTGTCAAACAGGCAATACCCGGACAATAATTCTTTGCCACGAACAGTCATATTCGAAAAAAAAAAAATTTCACGCTCTAAATATAATTATTGCTCATCCTCATTCAGAAAATAATAATAATAGCTACTTGACATTAAATGCATTTCTGACGGCGTGGATTATCAAGCATTAAACATAGGGATAATATTCGTAATATCCAAGATTTTACGTCAATCATAGAAAGCAAATCAGCGAGCTTACCACCAGATACCTATGAAGACGACCAACATCGTGAAAACGGCAATCATAACACCGATCGTTCTCCATGACTTCCAACGCATTTTTAGGCTAACATAATGAAAATGTCAGCAAGACGTTGTCCAATTTTGTGTTGTACCAACTTGGACAACAATGCATACTCTGCCAACTGTTTCATCATATCCGTTGGGCTTACGTTGATCATGTATGCATTGGCCACTTGCCCAACTAGTATTAAAGCAGCATATGCCTGCCCGTTATTAAGTTAAAATTGTATATTTTTTTTGTTTTTGAATGTTGAATTATTTCGAATCACCTGGTGTAACTTATACATTTAACACTCACACAGTTTTGTAAAAATATATGTGGCTTTTGTTTCATGTGTTTTTTTCAGTAGCTGCATTTCCATAAGGACCACACCAAAAGGCTCACATCACACACACTTGGCACCCATTCAGATGCCAAGTGCCCTTAGCATAAGGTAACATAACACTGCACGTTTTGCTATACATTTTTGTTGGTTAAGTTTGTGCTGTGCTTTCGTTTTATGTATGCATCGGCATGATTTTTTTACTTTTTATATTTTTTTTTATTTAGCCTGGCAAATTCACCATCAATAGATAACGAGTGCGAAACGGACTCAGCATTCGGATTGAACCGTAGAAGTTCATCGGGCGGTCTACTTTCACCAGAGGTAATTTTAACTAAAAGTGATAACTATAAGTTATTTTTTTTTTTTTAATGTTTAATGAATTCAGGTTGAGCTAACCGGTACTGCACCGAAGCCACTAGGAGAGGCAAACGAGAGCGACGGTTTTTATCTGTTGAAAAAAGACTCCCAACGACGTGCCACACTGTCAAGGGTGCTTACACACGACGAGGCCAAGATTTGTGACGTATGGATGGGTAAAATCGAGAACAATCACAATGTACTGTTGGCTATCAGCAAGGTAGATTACACAATGAAAAATGCCATAATTTATATTTTTTAATATATAAATATGTATTAGTTAAACCTGCAAGTAATGATACGTGCCTTAAGAGACTATATAATAGAGCAGAATCGTGAAATCCTAGAAAACGCCATGGGACAGCTGAAGAACAGTCTCGAATTCGATGCCACCGCAATTGATCATCTTCATCTTGCGCTGTATTCGTTTCAGGTACTAAATTACTATTAACATTTTTTAATATTTTTTTTAACGTATTTGTTATTATCCAGGATGCTGTTATAACGGTATTACGATCGCATAGTATAAAGCCACATTGGATGTTTGCCCTTGACAATTTAGTCAAAAGTGCAGTTCAGGTTGGAATCACCGTTCTGTCACCAGGTAAGAATGTGATTTAATCCACATATTTGATTAACAATTCTTTTTATTAATCTTTTTAGAGCTTGGCGCCAACCTAGCCGGACAAGATCGCCTAGAAATTACAGAAGAAGAGACCGAAGACATGTCAACGTCATGCGTTAGTACAGCAAACTCAATCACACAGAAACCAAAAAAGTCCGATAATAAGTACGCAAAGGAAGAACTGACCGGTCTGAAGGTGGAGAACGTGAGACTATTGCAAGATCTCTTAGAATCACAGAGAATCTATCAGACTTTGCTGAGGTCAACAATTGAGGAACAGAATTTAAATCTGGACATGCTTCGGAATTTCACAAGTCAATTGTCGACCGTCACCGGTTTGTACGAACGTAGTATATCACAGGGGTATGATAGCTTATACAATGATTAATTTACAATTGTTTATATTAAATTTAGTTATTTCAGTGATATTAGTGAGCCCCATCGAATGTCTGATGTAAATACAGCTTCTCCTATTCCGTCATCGACGACTGAACCAGACGGTCCCATCACAGATGTTTCGAAAAATAATCGTCCACAGATCACACTACAGGGACGTTCAGAGTCGCTGAGAAGCAGTAGTCGTCGCACAAACTTTTTACGAAGTCACACCGGATCCATAGATACGCGACTAAGCGAATGGCTTTGCAAGCACAGCATTGATCCGACATCTAGACAGATTATTTTCAGTGAAGACTTCACCTATCAAGATTTCGTCTACGACATGGACAAATCGGATCTTTTGCGTATTGGATTGAAGTATAAATATATATATTTTCAAATGATTTCTTCCAAATAACATCAAAATCGGATATTTTCCAGATGTGGCGTTGAGGTACGTCTCTGGCGAGCCATTTCCATGCATCGGCAACAATTTCAAAGCATCACCGAAGAACTGGCCGACCTCAATTTGAACGCCACCGCTGGTGACTTGAATCGTAACCTACCGGAGCTGCCACGCATCGTTTTAGAATCACCATCACCGATTCCGCAACAAAATTCAGGTGCGCCATCGACATGCAATAGTTTTGATTCAAATTCAATTTATATGAACAATAACTCATCTTCAGATGAAGTGGTGAGCAGTGACTATGAATCCTGTAATGGTGGTGCTTGTACGGATGGTTGCTAGTGAATTGTGAACTGAAATATCGATTCCTGCATCATAGAAGTGTATAGACTTCTAAACCGTTAGTTATCACCTATCTTATATAAAGCATACAGATCACATTTTCCTTTTATTTCTAATGAAGCCATCAAAACTAAAAATCAACTAAAACGAAATTATTTATTATGTTTAAACCCATTTACATTAACTCTATAATAAGATTTAATTGTAATATGTTGATTTTTTTTAAAAAAAAAATCTTATCCTGAATGTCTAATCGTTCGACGGAATATCAGTGCCTTATATTGTTTGCCATAAAAACCTATTATAATCATCACTAGTATTTTATTCATTTGCTTGCGATAAGTGAATAAAGTGCTTTTTTTTTAATAATTCTTTCTTTTAGTTGTTATGTACATTTTGTCGTTCAATATATAAGTATAAATTTTGAGTATTTATATTATGTGTTTGTATTTTATTATTATTTTTTAATATGAAAATCATCTCTTCACGCCAGATATATTGTTAGCACTAGAAGCCTTAGTTGACAATGTCGTTGGAATGAGTTTTGGTTTCAATACAGGACTAAGAAGCGTGAGCACTTCTAGAGAAAAAGTTGACTAAAAATTTACTTTATCTCGCATGCATGATTCGGAGGCCAATTTGGAGCTGTTTCGCCGTAATCCGAAAGAGTTTTTGCGTCGATTCGTAAAAATAAACAGTCGACAAGATGGTTAGAACCGGGTGAGAGTGAGGAAGGTGATTCCTAGCATATTTTGGGACGTACATGGCCTAATCCTCATCGACTATCTTTCATCACGACAATGCAGCTGCTCACTCATTGCTCAAAGCAATGCCAAATTTAACGAATAGTTGCCCCACCCACCCTATTCTTCAGACTTGGCCCAGCGACTATCATGTGTTTCCAAATTTGAAAAGATGGTTCCATGGAAAGAGATTTTACTCAAATAAGGTGGTCGAGTTCAAAACAGTTGCCGGTATTGATAGCCTCGACGACGGCTACAATAAAAAAAAATTCTCTTTCACCACCATACCGTATTTGAACCTCTCTCTATAATTTTGCAAATATCCGTTTCACATTTTCGAAACTTCGTTCGTTCAGCCAAGAGGATCTGTCGTAACCCGTTCGCTGTCTCAAATGATTCCGAGAGTATGCCCCTGACTCTCACTTTAGACTGAACATTTGATAACGTTAGCTTTGTCCGGTGAGATAAGATTTCATGTTTCTGCAAGGTTTTTAGCCGAGTTTGGTTTTACACCATCGGTCAATCTGGTTAGCTACTCTTACATTACAATCTATAAGGTGACACCCATTTTTGCTTGAAGTTTTAAAAAGGCTGTGTTGACTAACATTTGGCCTGTACATGACCTCTCTGCCATCTCGCCAGCACCATTTTTAGGTCTCGCGCTGGAGCTTACTTCTACCGACTTCTTCTGAAACACTTCCTTTTACTCTTCATCCTTTTCTTCAGTGGTTGCATGCGCACTTATAATGGTTTTTTTGTAGATGGTCTTTTTGACAGCTTTCACTTGATTTATGCTCAGTTTGGTTTGCCATTTCATAATGAATAGACTTACAC
>JANSTU010018796.1:0-13863 GCA_027564075.1 Bolitophila hybrida
AGCGGATTCATTGACCATTACGGGTTCACACGACTGGTCAGGTCATGCTAATGTGCTGTTTGTGCTGTGCTACTCCTTTGGAGCTACACAACACATCCCCGATGGTTAATTGGTTAACCGGCGACCTCCCATAAACCAGGCCAACGCGTTAACCCACTCGGCTATGGCTATGATTGAATTTTGAATGATCACATGAAAAAGCTATGATCAAAAGCAACGTCGTGTCGGTGATTCGAAGGCCAATTTACAGCTGTTTCTTCGTAAAAAAGAAAGAGTTTTTGCGTCGATTCGTAACAATGGGTGAAACATGGATCCACCACTACACACTGAATTGATTCGGAATAACGTAAAATTAATGCCTTCAATTGACATATACAAGCAAGACAGGTGCATGAAGATATCTAAAAAATAAGATTTCTGGCTACACGTAATTAATTAGCTGACATCTGGCACTAATAGCTCTGTTCTGGCTGCACGTAGTAAATTAGCTGACGTCTGACACTGATGGCTGTGGTCTATCTGCACAATTTTATAAGTGGCCAATTTTGTACACCGTAGTTAGGTTTTTATAAATCCAATTCGTAATAATAACTTTTTTAGCATCCATACCATTTTTTAAAAAACTCCAAGGTCCCTTAAAACTGCTGCCATCGACTACTTCATCACAAAATATTATCCAAACAAAATGTTTACATGCCATAAGAATACTCATGGCGTCAATATCTACAAAAAACGATTTAATCTATTTTAAAAAAGTTGCTGGTACAATAAATATATAAAAAGAATAAACAAGAATGTCGTTTCCAATTAGCTGTCCGCCACTGTATCTATGTTTATAAAACCATTCTGCCGTGTATATACGAAATAACCCGTATATTGTATACAGGTACCATATATTAACCATATTCTAAAGACGCAGTATACCTTCAATAATTCCACTTCAGATGGTTTAAATGTTTATTCTCCGCTTCAAGTATTTTCGCCGAACGCTCCAATTCTTTTATGGTATATTATCTCAATCAACCCAACAGCATTTGAATTACGTTCAACAATACCGTTGTTAAATTACAACAATTCACCGCTCATCTAACTCTGCTATATGTACTATACCATTGTACGTATGATATGATTCTATATAAACGCTCGGGTATACTATAAAAAGCTCCGCTGTGCTTTTGCGGTTTGATGCTTTGACAGCTATTTGTCTCGGTATTCTTAACTTAATAACCATACTTATTCGTTTTATTAAGATTAGTTACATATATGATATAATTTAATATATGTAGTGTATGTACAAAATATATGTTTATTTACCATATTATAAGAAATAATTTTAAACAGAAAAACGCATAAATTATTATTCTCCATCCATCGCGTCCACAGATTAAAAACATAGTAATATAATGAAGACTAACACGCAGTAATTAGAGATTGCATCCTTTTTTTATTACACTCTAAATATATATAAAAAAAATTATACGACCTACTTAAATTATTCTTTCGTAATAAAGAAGAGTTAACCCCAGCGCGATTACATAATTAATAGCTAGGCTATAAAATTAAAGAAACGCGCGGTAGCTTTGTCATTAGTGTCACATTGTACACTTTAATCCACACCACAAGCTGTCATTTTTATAGCTTTTAATAGCTTTTATGTATATGCGGAATTTTTATATTATTCGCCCGCGAATAATATCTAAATGCGGTGAGCTTGCATTTTGCGAGCTCTTTTACAAGCTGTTTTAGGTAGTTTCAATTGAATGTACTATAAAAGAAAGCTGTGTCATAAAGATACGCAAAAAATGCGCCATAACATTTAAAACAATTGGGCGCGCAAACGTGCGTTGTAGCGGCCGCGCAAAGGGCAAAAATTCATGTGAAGTATAAAAAAGGGTATATATCGTAGCCTTTTTTTCGAAAGCCCGTTCACACATCACAACATAAAGAATAAAAGCTTTGAGATTGTACCAGGCGCGACCCGATCGGTGGAATATTGTATATCGCGCGTACAATACGAAACCATGACGCGCGCACTTTTTGCCCGAAAATTAATTTTCATGGAATCCCGTAAATATTTTAGCATGTCCGTAAACTTTCTTATCAGACGTGAATAAAGGGTCGGCCTCGGGTAAACTTTGAGCACGCATGAACGTCCAAACTCTTTATACTACTATATATAATATATATATATATATATATTTGCTCGTGTGGGTAGCTCGGTGTTGGTGGTCGTGCCGATCTCACGCGGTTTCCTATTTAATGTCGTTTTTCTTTTTATATACGTCCTTTGCTTGTATATTTACTACATATCTCTTATCGTACACTTGCTGTTTATGTGCTGGCAACACATGCTGAACGCGCAGCGTCGAACCGAGTAACTTAACCGAACGGGTGTAATATATCTCTTGATCTTGTGGGTCACCCGAGTGTGTTCTTTGTGCTAGTCCAGGCACTCCTTCAACTGTATTGCCAAGATGTCGTAGTATATACGGCATTGAAGAATTTATTATGCATACGAGTAGTATATGCTAAGACGAATATAGTATATGTAGTTTCTACAAAGACGACGATCATACACTTACATATATATCTATATATAGCACAACAGCCAGACATCTCAGCCCGCCAGCTATCTCGAGAATTACTCTTGTTTTTAGTTTAAGTCTGATGATAGCATGGGATGTAAAGTTTCCAAGAGCACCTTATGCAGGACTTTGTTTTCTATTAAAACTACATAGATTTAGAACACGAACGCACACACACATATTTTGTACATGATAATAAATGGATTTCAAAATGGCACAGCCAGATCAGTGTAGAATATTCGGTTTTACTAGATGAAAAGTTTACTATAAATTGAGGGTGTAATAATATTGGTGGAAAAGATGCTGTTTACCGGATTTCTTATTTCTTGGAAGATTTAAGTGAATCGAAGCTTTACAATTAATTAATACAATCTCAGAAAGCCGATTCCACTTCATTATAGTATGCGCAAAAAATGAATAATTGTGCATGTGATTACAATTATAAGAGGGTAAAATATACTGATGTAAACGAAACATCTATAGTATAACATGCTTAAGCAATTAAATACGAGTTTTATTTAATTTTTAAGAAAAAAAGCAGTTCGATAAATAAACAAATATTTATGTTGAATCGTGTTCGATAGAGTTTAGCGTGTTTTAGATGTGATATATTGAGGAATATAGTTCAGTTTGAATCTATCGTTCGATAAGACAACAAGTAATATACAAAAATGGATACAGATGACGGATGGGATGTTGTTGATATGATGGCAAATAATCTCACGCGCTACCAGCAAATTTCAGAGTCTGAAAGATACGTAGTAGATGAAAAATTAGCTCTTTGTATGGGCGATGACATAGAAATGGATCAATATGCATATGATGAATACGATTCCTATTCCTATTTCATGGATTAAAATGAAACGAAATGTTACAAAGATCCACCACCGACTAGTCGCATTCGTGCCCACACCATTTTTGACTTGAGCAGAACAACCCGATGAATCAAAAAACATGCTTGAAATTAATCCCAGCCGAAAATCAGGCAAGAGACGTTCATTTTTGGTATTGTTAGCAATGCCCAACATAGAAGATAAGATCTGCCATGAAAGCATTCGATGTAAATGTAAGTAATAAATAAATTAAACAAACATAACATAAAATAACTAATATTTTCGTCTTTTTGATCATTTCAGCCATAACAAAATTGTGGAATGATATTTGATTTAACTAGTAATATTTTAGTTGCAGAGGACATTGACCTCTGTTGAGACCATAAATACTAAGTTATTAGTATTTACATATTTTAAAATTTGATCCTTTATTAAAATTTCAAGTACTTTAGAAACATCTGGTAAAATACTAATTGGACGGTAATAATTACAATTAGGTGACCTGATTTTTTTCGGAATAGGTAAGTCTTTTGCTACCTTCCACATATCAGGAAAGGTAGAAGTAGTGATTGCAGTGTTAAAAATTTGAGTAATGTTTGGTAAAATTGAACATGAACAAGAAATTCCTTGGCAAAAAGTCAAGTCCAACAGCATTAAACAATTAAACTTTTTTGGGAAAGGCAATCTGGACTTCCTGAGAAGTAAAATGATTGAATGAGAGAGGATTGTTCTTCATACTAATTGTTATATGCAGCACTACAATTGTTATATTTTTAAGTAGTATAATTATTGTATTCATCAGTTGTAAACCAAGGTAAAACTTCATTTTGCTTTGAGGATAAAACATTAAAACATTTCAAAATTTCTCCAGACTTCCCTGGAAGGCAGCTTAGAGTCAATTGGTTTGGATATATGATCATATTTGGCCATTTTTATATTTGTAGACAATCTGTTACATAACATTTGAAAAGTTATTTTTGTATTGTCAGTTCGGAATCTTTTCCATTGTCTATGTTATGTATATGCAAAGTCTTGGTCACGAATAAATTTTTCACCTTCTAGAGTAAACTATGGAGGGGTACAAAGGGGACGCTTGCGTTAGTGAAGTATGTTGATCAAGGCAAGTTAAGCAAGAGCGAAAAAAATATGTCATAAAATCTACTTCATTAGAGTCAAACACAATGTTCCAATCAATATTTAGTGCATCCAAGCTTAAAACATGATGATTGAGGATATGAAAAGCTTTTAGCTTTTATACATTTATTATAAAAGCACATATATTTACCATTGGTTTAATACAAAATTATTAAACAGTATAATAAAATTGGTGCTCAATTATGTCCGTAAAGGAGTGTAAATAAAAATAATAAAAATATATTGGAACAAGTCATTAAAATAAAAAAATATAAGTAGAATTTTTTACATTTTCATAAATTGAACAAAATTTATATACATGAAAATAAAATAAAAATTTATAATTAACGAAACAACATCATCAAAAATATATCTAAAACATGGTGGATTTTTAAAACAAGTCATAGTACAGAATAAATGGAATATATCTATTGAATTCAACTGTTTTATCGATGTAGGTAGCGAATTCCAACTAGCAGCACCAGATACATAAAAGGTTTAGTTGTATGCATGAGTTGGGCAAATTAAGACTCCTAACCATCGGGGATGTGTTGTGAGTGTTAGAGCACAGTAGCTCCAATAGGAGTAGCACAGCACAAACAGCACATTAACAAATAACTTTAACACTGTCCCTATGTCCCACAAGGGATTACAGGATCCAATGAGAGATGAGTAGAGTTAGGAGCAAAACCATAATTGTACATTTTCTGTTGTCAACATTTAAATATTAAATAGGTACACAATTATAAAATGATGATGATGATCCAAGAATTAAAAGTTAATTATTATTTAATAAACTATTGAAATGGTTTATGCTTCGCACTTGTCTCATAGATTCATTCGTGTCGTTTAAAGTCCGTCATTGGTGTGAACAATCGACAAAATTCCTTCCTTTTATTAGCGTCAATAGTCATTAAAGTCTTGTGATTCTCTTCTATCTCTTTCGCTAATTATATATTATGCTGTTATATAAATATCGGATTGTATTATTATGACATTTCATTACCTTTTAATTATATTAGATATTATATTTTCATTTAATCTTTCGGTATCATTTTGATTTAACATAATACAATTAAAATCTGATTTACATCACTACAATAATATTACATATTTACAAACGGACATTTAAAAATTCCAGTAAAAAACAACGTTAAACACAGGATTATAATTATTCCTTATTGTATCAGAATACCCATAAATTTCAGACAGATCTTATTCTATCATGTATGATAGAATAACGAGCATTCTGTATTCTTTTCCCTATTTGTCAAAGTTATTTGGCAATTATCACAATTCTCCATGACAACCAAGACGTCAACATCGCATTTACGAAAATTGTGAGACTCTTTCAATTCACATCTCTTTATTTAGCATAAATTTCAGCTTTATTATCAGCATCTCGACAACTTTCTACACACGCGAAACCGGCAAGCACCCCTCCGATCGGGCACTCGTATATATATACAAATATGCACGGAATACAAATAATCCACTTTGCCAAAGACAATTTAATACCTAATTTTAATGGTTGAGTGTTGATTTGTAACTGTCGCCCAGAAAGTGTCATAAAGCATTATGAACGAACGAGCGCGCGGATTATAGCCCGCGGATAGCAGGGCGGGTAGCTTTATAACGTTTGTCGCTTTTCCCTATATACCATTTATATAAAATACAATATTTTATAAATACATATATACACACAAAGTAATATATAGCTCGCGATAAAAGTCACCTGTGCGATTTTGCACTTTTATATACGTGCTCGAAAATCAACGGAGTATGAATAATGCGCGACCATTTGTGGTGTGAGAGTTGTTTGCGAGTCATTCGCTATTATGCAAAATGTGTGTGTTTTTTTTGTGCATTACACATACTATGAAGAAGCTAACTTGTGTGGATGCAATGCGCAGGGCGTGCACAAATTGAAACTATCCTCGTTATCCTTTGTCACTTTGATTTAAAGTTTAAATGTTCGTCGCGGTAAAGCAAATAATACATTCCAATTAGTTATTCTATAGGAAAAAACGAAATCCTCAATCGTACACGAATTTGTTATAAAATGCAAATATTCTGTATGTATGCCCTTCTTTAAATCGAAATATATATAGAGTTGTTTTTATATTGCTTTTTCGATATAATTCGAAATTAATTTGGAACGTCGGCTGCCCGCGTTCTGATTTACTGGATTCGCTCTGCGTGTGACTCTCATTATATACACACAGCAATATATAAATTATCCGGAAACAAAAAGTATCCGAGGGGTTGGGGATTGGCAAAACGTGCGTGTGGATGTTTGTGTGTTTATATTTATATACATATACAGTTCTGTAGATGTGTACTACCTACCAAAATAATGTAGCGTGAAAATGCGACGTCGCGTAGCTAACTAAAATCTGTGCGCAAACAAAACGTGCGAAAGTGTAATAAAATAAGAGCAAAAACGGCTCAGCAACGGTTTCCTTATTGCGTACTGCATTATTTGGAGTATTGGTGTGTGTGTGTGTGCGTGGGTGCGTCTGTGTACATAGTTGAAAAACAACTTTAGCTATTGCGGGTGGTTAGAGATAACGGCGCGATTTGCTTAGCCTCCACTGCCGTCGAATCGAGGGTAGATTCAAATGTTTTGTGGGATGCCACAGGTTTAAATGTGACCTGAATATGCAAAAGCACGATTAGTCAGATAGACTTGCGAGTTTTTGTCTAATTGTATGCATGAGCACGGTTGTTTGAATTTCAGGTGCGGTATTATCTGTGCGTAATACAGACATTATTCGAATACATTTTTAGGAAAAAATACATTTGAAATGTTCTTTTTGTGATAGCATAATTTATTTAGTCTAATAAAAAATACATTTTTATTTAAGGTACTATCATGTTTAGTCACAAAAAGACGCTAGACTTTAATATCTATAGGAGTCCACACTGCTAAAAAAACTGTAAATTTATAAAAAATACAAAACTACAGACATCACATCATAAACTTATTAAAAAAAATTATTATAAATTTAGATAGATTTAATGATTTTTTTTTTAAAGTATGGAAATAATTGAATTTTTATTTATTTTAAATAATCGAGAAATGTATTAATAAATTGAATCCAAACATTATAATATAAAACTGTAAATCCTAATTCTTGTAATATCTGTGGCAAGTACATATTATACCTATCACAATAAAAAATTTGTACAATAAGTATATTTTATGATTGAGGCAAGTATATTTAGCATTTTTTACAATACACCAGTATCTACACAACAGTGCAAGCGACCGCTGAAGAACGTATCGACGTTAATTGATATAAAAGACAAGTTTCAATTAAATTAAATGTACATTATTTTACAATATATAAGAATGAAAGGACACTAACACACAACACACTAGTGGGAATTTATTCCACTCTAATGAAGCGCCTTTGTAACAATAACATAAACATAAAACATACAATCAACTAAAACAAAATAGAATTTGGCCGAGTTTTAACATTTTTACGAAAAACAAGGCGCGACATAATTAAAAATAATATAATTAAAACTAAAACTAATGACATATTATTAATTGGTTGAAACCGTCCATATTTTTTTTTAGTGTAGACGAAACAAAATAGTTACACAAGTTCTTCTCCGTGGTACATTAAATGGGACAATTGATAACAAAAACGCTGCATCAAGGTCAAACAAAAAGAAAGCATCAGTATTAAATCAACGATGTTCGAGCGATTCCAATGACAACATATTTAGCCTTGCCGAATAATATGGTAAAACATGCCAGTTTCTCTAATTCAAATTTCTCAATGCGAGATTCAATTCGATCATTTTGGTTCCTATAATTGGGTTGCCAAACTATATTTGCATACTCTCAATGGGATCGAACAAAGGTACAGTAGATTGATTTCAAAGAAAAGGAAGGATACTGTTTTTGTATGTTTATGCATAATCGAGACATACAACGTTTGACTTTGGCAAACTGATATCTGTTAGTTAAATATTAAATATCTGTTAAATAAATTGGAATATATTCCAAATAAAAATATTATTTAATGAGAATGCTGTGTTAAATCTTATCAAAAGATATTGCATATTCAAATATTGCATAACAGAAATTAATAAATCCGTGTTGTTTCGTAGACAAATTATTAAATAATTTCGAATATAAAAAATTGCATATAAAGTAAAATTGAAATTCCTCTATAATTCTCAATTTGACTCCTAGCATCACTAACACCTGTATTTAAGTACGACGAAATTTTCCAGCAATTTGGATGATTTTTATCTTTTCTTTCTTTCTTTCTTTATTTCTTTTCGTTTCATACCTTTTAAATCTGAAATTCAGTAAACAAATATTCCTTTTTTTCATATTTGGGCTCGTATTTGGGTATGAGTTTTATCCCTTTTCCCGGATAAATTTCAACTCATTGCATGTACAGATTTTCATTCTTGATCATAATGCTATCTTTGGGAATGAAAAAAGGAAGAAAATCCTCCTATTATTTTTAAGTGTGTAGATGTTAACACATCAATTACCGAGAGTGCAGCATCGCTCACAGCCAAACTATAAAATGTATATATTATTAATATTATAACCTTATTTAAATATATTCTAAAACTTTTTTTAAAAAAAAAAGAGTCTTGCGGTATTTTCGTGTGGTGTCGTTATTCATCGCATCAGGTCATGCTATAGCTTGTTGGAAAGGTCTTAACGCGCTTGACAGTTTGTTTTTGTTTGGTTCAGTCGTTCGTAAGTTATAGCGTCGCAAACATGGAGCAAAATAAAGAGAAAATCCGACATATTTTACAGTACAGTAATTGGTGCATTGGTGCAGCAGGCAGCAGCTAAAGGAGAACTGGAAAAAAATCACCACGATAAGCCAACCCTAACACCAAAAAGTCAAGAAGTCAGTCATAAGACCCATATATGACGAATTAACAAAAGATGACCTTCTACACCGATGTTTGGGGTCCGAAACGCAAACTAATAATGAATCTTGGAATTCGTTGATTTCAGGGCCAAAAATCGTAGAGATTGCAACATTTTTGGCCACAGTAATCTTCAACGATGGATTCGAAACAGTAATTAAAATCATAAACGTGATATGCTGGTTGAAGCACGAATCGCCCGCTCCGTGAGCGATGTAGATTTGTACGAGGAGAAGGAAGGTGTCCTGTATGGTCTAGGAATCGCAGATTAGTATTAAGCAACGGCGTGATACTTCAACTTTCAAACGCGTTTTTCTTGAAACCCCGTTTTTCATCTGGCTATCATGATATCTAAAATACGACTTGACCGATCGCCTTGAAATTTATAGGACATATTCAGCTATGACCGGAACTAAAATAATTGAAAAAGTTCTTGTCGTTTTTTTATACACAAAAATTCATCACGCAGAAACTTCTGGTTTTAATTTTTTTCACTTCAAAAGAATTGGTAAATGTGGATGAATAGACACTAAATATAAGGTTTGCAAATAACACCCTTCCGCCTTTTGGTCTTTTGAATTTCGCGGCTATGTACAGAGCTTGTATCGGGCAATACTATACATTATTTAAAAGGTCTTGACATAACCTACAAAACGCTATGCATGATTAGTTTGGATACTGCGTTCAAAAGTTATTGTCGTGTATACATGGAGTTCACTATCGCCGAAATTCGCGCTATTTTGAAGTTTTCCTTACCATCTACAGCGAACAACTGGACCGCTTGAAGCAGGCGATCGACCAGACGCGTACAGAATTGGCCAATAGGAAGAGTGTAATGTTACACCAGGACAACGCTAGGCCACACACATCTTTGGTGACTCGTCAGAAGCTACGGGAGCTCGGATGGGAGGTTTTATCGCATCCACCATATAGCCCGGAAATAGCGCCAAGTGATTACCACCTGTTCCTGTTCATGACGAACGCCCTTGGTGGTGTAAAGTTGGCCTCAAAAAGGCTTGTGAAAAGTTGCTGTCCGAGTTCTTCGCAAATAAGGAGGGGGGGGGGGTTATACAATGGGGCTATTATGAAGTTTCCGTCTAGATGGAAACAGATTATCGAACAAAACGGCGGATAATTGAACTAAATCCGATCACTGTAACTCTTGTTATAAAGCATTGATAAAAGAGCAAAAAAAATGTAAAGTCCTATCGTAAGTCAAAAATGAAGTTTTGCATTAGGCTTATGGGCACCACCCACTCTCCAATTTCAATAAAATTTGCTCCAACTTAATTACAGTGAAGCTAACTAGGCAATACATTAGAATTGTATGAAATTTCATTTGAGCTCAACAAAGACATGCAAAAGTCTCTGCTAAATTCAATATGCTAAAGTTCTTCGACGAAACGTTTAGAACTGGAAATTCTCCGCGTATTTGGTACGATACCAAAACCAGGCAAAGACCAGCCATAGCCTCATTGTTACGCCTGATCTGTCTTCTCTCATGTATATGAAAAAAACCCTGGAAAAGATCCTATAACTAAACAGAATTTTAAAAATACCTTTATTTGCCAAAAAGTGCTTTTCTATGCAAATGTTTCCACAAATCTATTTTTTTTTAATTGTTATAAAATATGCGCATTTAACAATTATTATCAAAATCTCATAAAACCAATTTACAATGAAAACTATGTAAATCAAAATGTCCATACAATACGTTTTATATCCGATGAATAATTAAATTCAATTTTCCACTTCATTCCAGACAATTAAACACACACTCCTTTACAAAAAGTGTTCCTTCCTTCCTCAACACAATACCATCATTTATAATAAAATACCATCATTGTCTGCGCTCATTCACAATATAAATTTCCGCAAACAATAATGCAAACAATTTCGAAATTTTCCCGGGAAAACTGTCATCCGAACATAACCTCTACAAAATAAAAAAAAAAAACATTACAGAAAATGTGTTTCCGTTGAGCAATGTTATCTCTCCGAAGTAATCTCTCCGCGACGTGTGTTTTGTGCACCGCCGCGCCAGGTGGGAGGGAAGAAAAGAAGGTGGTTGGATGCGCAAGTGTATTGTACGCATTATCGATTCGTCTGAAGAGGGGACAAACACGGTGAGTCTTTGTATGTGTATTATTTATGATTGTGTTTGTGCACAGGCATGCACTACAAACGAATGCCGATAGGATACATAAATAATCCATGTGATAATACGCAAAAATTAGCATAAACATAAATTTATGTAATGCCGATAATGCATAGGATTATTTATATTCTCAACCTTTGATACACCCTGTTTAGTGTAAAGTATTTAGTATCTTAGATTCTCATATACACAGTATAAGGCTCACTGATAAAAATACGATATAATATAGAATAATACAGCAGATTCAACTCTACATAGAAAATGTCAATTGTTATCATAATTTTGTCTTAGAAATGTATTCTTATACGCTATATAATCACAATGGTTATAAACTCATAAATGATGTGTTTACTATAAGGCATGCTATAAAATAACATTATTGTTATTTGGAACTGCAGATAAACGCGGCATCGACAGTTTATAGTGTCTCGATGACCGATATTGAAGTATTTGCGCGTGTCCGATTGTGATTACTCAATAAAATTGCAATTCTTATATATTACTACGTACATAAAATTGTCATTGACGCAAATTGCATGCGTTCACCTACCGATTGACAGCAGAAATGCAATAACACACGTTCCGTCAAAGAAGTCTCCGCCAGTTTCTCTGTTGATACATATATTTTTCGATCAGGTGGCAATGGGGTGCACACTGTTATTGTGTACGGTATTATTTTTACACAGGTGTCGCAAAATGTATTGCCACCACAACGCGAAGAGGCCTCGAAGCACCCAATCTAACACACACACAGACAGTAAAACTTTATATTGCAATCATTGATTTGGCGATAATTCTATCCTTTTTCACTAGTAAAGCACACGATGCTGATGTCGCACTTTTATTATCACCAAACAAGATCGTAGGTATATTTTCTGATAAACTATATATTTTGACGCACGTGCAAATCACGAACACATTTGGCGGCGATCGAACGAGCAATGAGAAAATTCGGTCCGGCTGATCGGGCGGCACACACGACACTGAAGTCTAAAGACTCGATGGGAGCACTCGTACGAAGGGGCAGCGTAGCGAGAGCTGTATAGTCCTGACGTACACAAAATGAATATGCGAGGGCGAGCGCGAGGGTGCTTTACCTCGCTTTTCCACCCGCGTCACGATTTTACGTTACCTTGCAGTGGCATGGAGCATGCTTCAGCCCTCGTGCTGTCCCACTTTGACACCGCCTGTGTGTTTGACCATTGATTGCTGCTCTCTCTTTGCGCACGCGATGTGCACGAGCATTGGTTTTTTGAATTCATACTCTCAAAATGTATCTCTCACTCTCTTTGATATCTACTTGCTCAAATTTAAAACTCGCGCAATTATCTTGAATATATATTGTATAAAACACAGATACAAATGCATAACAAACAAATACACTTGTATATTATTATAAAATACCGTAAACAGTACTCTCTCATAATTATTACAATACGCACACATACATAATCGAAAAGCTCATTTACCGTAGGTTAGTTCAGTGCTATATACAATTCTTATCTCAAATCCATATGATAATATAAAACAGTATAACAAACGATATAATATATGTATTATATCATAACCGTGTGTATGTATGTGTTTGTGTATTGTGTACTTTATGTAGTAATAACTCGAAGTGCATACAAACAGATCGGATAATCGAATGCTCTTATTTGAATGTCAATTGTTACAGTGTGCGACAGTAAAAACCGCACACATTTGAATCATTTATATTTTTTCATTATAGATTTGATTTTTTTGTTTTTTCTTAAAGGGCAAACCTTGATTAACTTATATTTTAATCATTGCGTTGTTTTTGTTGTTTGATGTATGATTATTCAATACAGATCTCTGTTGACTGGTTCGTCCTCCTTATCGAAGTAGGGCTGAAATGCACTTTATGGCGGTCACCCCCCTATCACCCTTTTAAGAGGCTTTAAAGTTTGATCAAAATATCAAAATAATGCAAGTTAAGGGGGGGCTAGAGGGGGTCAAATATATCAATCGATAGGTAATTTTATTACCTATAACCAAAAAAAAAAATCGGAAAATCCTTAAGGGAGATAAGGGCAAAACGGTCATTTTTTGTAGTTGTACGTAGAAAAGGGGGCATTAGAGGGTTAAAAAAAGATAATGTGCAATTATTAAAGATAAAAAGTTGCCGAAAACAGCCCTGCTATTTTGGAGTCTGTGTAAATTATACTTTACGCGTGGTGGCAGTTTAAAGTTGAAAAAAGGGAAAATAAACATT